>JAVFBW010155466.1:0-11969 GCA_034783835.1 Mopalia ciliata
TTTTTTCCCCTCATTTAATTCACACAGGTTTATCGTTAGCATTACATGCATGATCTTCAGTTTTGCAACCGGTAAACCTTTAGATCTTGAACAACTTTTAACTTTATTCCAATGTGTTGCATTCCTCGGGATAAAGCCCAGATGTAAATAACATAAGGGATATAGACGCATAACATCCACGATGAACGGAGTTAGGTGCACGATTGGCTTTTCCCATACCTTCTCGCGTTATTAGTCATGTACAAGCAGTCAGTCAACGTGTTATCTCTAAAGTCACGTGATGTTTTGTCTAGAATAAATGATAATAAAGCCAGTGGTGCACCTTAATGGATGAACGGGATAAATTTTTTTCCCACAGAAATTTACAAGTAGAGTGAGGGAAGAATCGTTACGGTAGACTTCCATTTCAAAACACGTGGCAATCGGTTCCCTACTTCTGGATACAAATCATGCAAGCTGTGGGTAAACATACAGTCGTAATGGCTTGTGTAATTTTACTTTCGTGCAATTCTCACAGCTAAATTAAGCCATATGTCGAGATAAATTTTAGTTTGAAATATCCATCAACCTATTCCCATCTTAATGTAACGTAGACCTTCATGTATGTAAAAGGTTCGTGTGGAATATGTCACGGTGACTCTGAGGTGTCAGTTTTCACCTTCAAATGTCTTGTGTGTAAATGGTGTTAATGGGCCTAATGACACACATACACGACACTTATAGGGGATACGGTATAGGACGATTGAAGAAAGAAAAAAATCTTGATCCACGGTCTACCGTAGCAGTTCGAGCTTAACAGTTCATAGTCTTAAAACATAAAAGAACGGTATCACAGACAGATCGACTTCTTGGTGCGCCTTAGCCCTTTGAGCACCAGGGCACCAGGAAACTCTTCACGGCGGCCCGTCCGTTCAACCAAATGCCAGGGCTGTCAGTATTACCACTTCACGTCAGCGTCTTACAAGACGCCACAGTAAAATCTATCAAGGTATCTGTGTGATTTTGACAGATCTGTTTTAGACCCTGACATACTTACGCAGTTTTCTTATCTGTTGGAATGGAAGCTTGGGTTAAACTTCCCATGACTTTCACCTGAAACAAAAACATGTTCTTGCTAGAGGCTTGGTCAAGTTGTGCGCTTGTCGTAGGCGTTGACGCCACTAGGAACAGGATGCCGTCACGACCAAACGACACTGTTGCGATAGAGACCGTTTGTTTGCTCACAACTGCGATGCACCAATATCTTACCAAAAAATATTGCTTATTGACGGATCGTTCATTTCCTAATACGATGTCTTGCAGAAAACCCAGTCTAAAGTCCACAAAATTACTGCACCCATCAACTCGGACGGCAAACGATCTATTCATACATCTATGACGGGCGTAGTTGTGGTGCCACAGTAGCGAGACTCACGTGGAGTTAAGCAGAGGGCCGAGCAGTCTATTAAGACATGCACATAAAACAGATTTAACAGAAAAACATGGTCCGCGTATTGTAGAGATTCAAAGTTGTCATTATTACGTCGTACAGAACATATATGTACTCCGGAATTAAATCTACGTATTTGTTAAGCCGTAGTAAATTTGACACTTATTATTCGGGTCAAAGTGTGCATATGCTGGTTAAATAGGTTTTCAACGAAGAAATAGTATCGCGTGAACAAGATTCTCATCGCGTTAACTTCGACCACGGCTGGAGGGTCTGGT
The DNA here is from genome assembly GCA_034783835.1 of Mopalia ciliata. Taxonomy (NCBI): domain Eukaryota; kingdom Metazoa; phylum Mollusca; class Polyplacophora; order Chitonida; family Mopaliidae; genus Mopalia; species Mopalia ciliata. The sequence goes on from JAVFBW010155466.1 coordinate 1,708, forward strand.
TACACTGCATGTTATTTTTGTGAAAAAAGAAATGGCCCGGTTATCATACAGTTGCTCTTCTAAGGGATTAATTTAAAAAAAAAAAAAATTAAAAAAATTGAATCGAACCTAAAACCTATAAATTTATTTACAAATAATGACATGCATATACACGAACAACTGCAATACTTGAAAACTTGTAAAGGGATTGGTTGAAGTCATTTTGGGGCCGAATATAGCCCTCTGCCATTCACTAAAAACTACATTTTTGCTGACGAAATTCAATATTTCCCTAGTCAATAATTAATCAACATAAAATGTTGATCAAAAATTGTGTTTAAACACAAAGGGTTTTCACATCAATGATCATCCAAGGCCTGTCAAATGATCATGTTTTTTACTAAATTTTTGTCAATCAAAAGTTCAATTTGTAGTACACAAGAAGTGGACTTCTCTGTCCTGCAAATTCGTTTTAATCGTGACTCGTTTTCTACATCTGTGTCTATCTTTGTTCGTTTATAACTGCTTGTATCTATTGTGTTTCTTCGATCAAAGAAGGGCACTTATGTAATGAATCCCTGACAATTTTGTTTAACCAGAAAAGAATATGTGTGGAACAGAAATAATTTTTTGTCGATGACTAATTCCGAGAGAAATCTATATTCTAACAACCCTATTAAAATGTTTAAATCTATATAATAACAAGTTAAGCATGCGCATGACTTGAAAATATTTTAAAATGCATCTTAGTTGATACACTTCAATTAAACGCCGTTTTTATGTAGTATTATATTTATTTAAAAGGATTTTAGCTCGCACAAAATTACGAAAGCGCCACATGTGTAACAGATTGTCTTTCTGTGTACCCCTAAGCTATGTTTAATTTAAACTCAATTTCTGGCCGAGTTTACATACAGGTAAGCGGCTGTAGCGGAAATGCTTACTGTCATATACTTTGATAGTTAATTATCTTTAGATAATTTTTGTTCGTAGAGATAAGACGTTGAGCTTTATTTAACACCTGGTTTAAGTTTTTCTAGGCCTATGAGTGAATACTCATAATTTACGTCAAGTCTTATTCCTATTTAGTTGGCTGAGTCGGTAGTGTTAAAATAGCACCCATATCAGCTCCCCATAAACTAAGGCGTTGGTCAGTGTATGGCTGGATTAGACGTAGCTAATTTTAGCCACCTGCCTTTCCGATTTAGAGATGATTGATGGGTTAGATGGATGAACATGACGTCCGTGTTAAAAGATGTGTTTTCTGTTGTAATAATTATAACTGCAACTAAACTACTTGTATACAGGCCAATTCTGCTCTCTTAACTGGCTAACATGCGTAGAAAGAGTTATAGAACGCTCGTACGGTATTTCTTTCAGAGCCCTACTGCGCGAAGTTTATTGTCTGCTATCTCAAGTTTCATCTCCATGAACGTGTCGTTTAGGAACTGGTGGCCAGGCTCAGTGGTTGTCCCTTTACCGGTTCAGAAAGCACGCATTCGAAGCCGTCAGTAGTCTCGCCTTGGGAAATCTCCGAGGAGCGTCGCCTCGGATAATACCTTAATTCTCCAGAAAGTGTTTTGTCAGCCTGCTTCTGTAGTTTTGGTAAAACATTTCCCGGTCAAACACTATTGGTTGACAAAGTCGAAGAAATTTATGTGTCAATGGAGCAATTAAAAACTGTTTGACCATTGTCGGCAATGGATGGATTTATGAAGTCATTTAGCAGCCGATTTTCTTTAACTTTTCAGAGTTTTCCTTGAACGTATGCCGCTTGATCTTGAGTCAATATCCTCTCATCATGGGTGACAAGAACAATGTAGAGTTACAAAGTGTCAAACATACGGACTATGACAGTGATCACGAGAAAGCTGGCTTTATGGATGGCGTGAACGGCCATAAAGGAATGAATGATGTTGCCTACCGGGAAACAGAAAAACCCAACCAGTTGTTATCACCGGATAAAAAGAGTATAGAAGCGTATATTTCTCATGTTGAGGGCGAAGTCCCGTACGAACGAGAACACTGGGGAAAGAAAATAGACTTTCTCTTATCTATGATTGGATATGCTGTGGATTTAGCCAATGTTTGGAGATTTCCCTATTTGTGCTACAGAAATGGCGGAGGTGAGTACTCATTGAGTATTTGTAGTGTTGACAATGGTGAATAGCTTAATAGTACATATTACCGTATTATAATTTCATGAAATATTTATAATATGACCTAAAAATGTAATTCTATATACCAGTATAATTAACGAATCTGTGTTTCTAGATTAATAAAGTAATTAATAATTACTGTGATAAAAAAAATGTGATCGGTTACTGTCTAACAGTTGCCTATTTTAAAATGATTACTATGGTATAGCCGTCATAGGGTCGTAACCAAATTATTCATCACTGTAAGACAAGTGAGTTGCGAGTAATATTTTCTGAGGTTCATTATCAATGCAACATTTTGTCAAATTCATCAATGATGCATCATGGCCCCTATTCATGAATATCGTAGTTATAGATTTTCTTTGAGTTAGAAGGAACACTTAGCGAATTGGTTTTCTTCAGCTCAATCAAGAAGAAACTGTGTGGTATAAATAATTTGTGTGGCTAAATTTGTCCAAGCAGCGATTTGTCAATTTACTGCTAGCCTGTTCATTTGGTTTTAACCATGTGCTAAACTTGATTGTATTATTATGCATGTATCGTAGAACTGAAGCGCGTCTATCGTATTAAAATAATGTGTGAACTTGAATCTTTGATTTATACTTGATGCCATTCTGTGTTCAAGTTTATTCGTCATCCGCTAATGGTAGTGATTTCGTTTACATTAAGCCTCCAATGAAACATTGCGAAATCGGTTTAAAGGATTAAAAATAGTCTAATCGACTAAATTTGACAAAAACAAACAAACACCCTCAAAACAAGCCAAAAATAGACACCAACGACTAAAACATACTTGCTTTGCTTATTATTTGTTTATATCTGGTGTCTGTCTTGACTTGAAAGCACCATGTGCAGGAGAACCGATGGACAGCCCAAACACACGGGGACTATACGTGCGCGGAAGAAAGCTCTTTAGGCAAGCCACGTGCTTCACATAGATAACTTAGCTTTCTCGGGGAAGAGACGTGTCCGCTCCTCGCCAAATTGATACTGTAACTCTAACTCACAGCAAAGAAGTCGGGTTGAGAGAGATAGTGTGGTACACTTAACTGGCAAATAACTTCAGAATAAGTGTGTGTATACAATCCAACTGATGGTCGGTGGACCTGTAAAGACAATCCACTAAGTCGCCATGGGCTGTTTCACAAAGCGATCTTAGCTTACGATGAACGTAACCGTCATGTCAACAGTATATGTATTCAATACTGGTCGTCATGGTAATTGCGTTTTACGTAAAGCTTAGATCGCTTTGGGAAACAGGCGCTGGCATTTGGGGAAGAATAAACAGGCTTAAATAATCCGGTTAAAAACAGAAACACTCATGGGCACATTTTCCTGCCACAGTTATCGGATAATTTGGTACAGTTCGGCGTTCTGCATCTTGTTGTACAATGTTCTTGGCTAATCGTAGTGGACTAAAGCCATCTGGTACCACGTGACAAATGGTAAAACGTTCGTGTACTATGTACACTCAAACCCGCGATATAATTATTCTATTTGCCATTTAAAAATCTAGGATCAAGTTTGTAACTTAACAGCGCTTTAATATATATCGACATTTAAAACAAAACTTGTTCATGTCTCTTTTTTTAGTTTGTTTTATTTCAGTTGATAATTTTTTGGTCAATTGTTTCTGTGTTATGACAGAGTAACTAACTTGATAATAAGGCGAGGGAACTTAATGTAGGTAAAAATTGTTTATGTCCGCAATTTTTTTTTTTAATTCTGTGCTAAAAATGGCCCGAGGCCAACATGTACATGTGTACTGTGTCCTTGTACATCGGCTACTTCTATTGACATATATGGGTCTGAGTTTAAGCCTGCGGGTATAGTTGTCAATTCGTTTTATTGCACTAATATGGACGTTGTACTTTTATGAACAGGCACTTTTTTCAGTGTTTTCACCAAGCACAGGTGTCGTTAAAGGCACCGTCTGCTAGGTTACTAATTTGGACCTATACATTTTGAATTTTCATATTTGCTTTTCATTGTATTCACCATCGCAAAGTAGCAACGCCTCAAGTTGTCGCTAAAGACATCTTTCGATAGGCTACGACCATAAACTTAGAGCGTTATGAACATCCATTGTTGTTTTTCGTTGTATCCATCGTACCGAAGCTGAAACATCTCTCATAGTTCAGGCTTAAAGGGACAACAAGAGCGTTAAATCGGCAAGCCAATGTAATCGTATTCTCGAGAGAGAGTTTCTAAAGTGGACGAGAGTAAGACAATTCTCGTGCGCTAAGCTAGGCCATCGCGTATGCCACAGACCTCCAAATAAAAGAAGTACAAAACAAGATGGCCCGGGTGTATCTTAAAGAGTCCATATCTCGACAAAGGAAGTAGAATCGATTATATTTTAGAATGAAGTCAATGGTCTTGAACACTCCTTCTCAACACACACAGGTGCTTCTTTTGGGTGCTTACGCACTAAAACGCTGCCTCCATCAGTCACTCACATAATCTGCTGTTTACTGATTCCGCAAAAAGCACTATTTTGCACAATACCGGTTTCTGCGATAGTCACCTTTTCCCAGTACACCGCAGCCAGTAATATAAATATAAATATTCTTATAACAGTTCGTTATCAACAATACGGATTTTTGTGTTAGTCACTTTTTTTCCAGTACGCCATAGCCAGCAAATATAGGCCTATTACCTGAAACATACATATTGCCGTTCTTTAATCACGATCTGGATCTTTGGTTTTAGATATTGACTTGTCCAATACACCACAGCTAGTAAATATAGGTCGATTATCAGAAATAGTCATCGTGCCGTTTGTTTTTACAAATCCGAGTTTTTCTGACACTGATTTCTGCATTGCGGTGTCGCATTTTGTTTGTTCAGCTTTTCGACCGCCATAAGAACCACTTCAAAAAGCACGTCTCACGTGCCACCTGTGTCACTGTTTATTCACAAACTTGGTCAAGTTAGTTGAATGCTGCTTTTTACAGCTTTTGAAATGAAGTCCGAAGAACAAACAACCGCCTATATAATAACACGCCATTTAAAACCAGTGTTAATTATTATAAAACTGATCTATTTATATCAGATAAAATCATACATTCAGCGGTTTTTCATGATTGCTGTGGGCACAATAGCAATAACATATAACTGTCAGCGAAACAGCGCGTGTTAATTTATAACAAACAACACAGGACAAAAAAGAGACATTAAAACGGAAATTGATAATATAGCACAATTGTGGTGAATACGAAAAAAAATGAGAAAAGAAAAAAGTTATGCGAGATAAATTTGTTCACAGATTTATTTAGTAGATTTTGTGTGTGCATTTTTTTTAATTATCTCTACTTTGTTGCAGATATTTTTTCCCCGGCACATGGGAAGGAGGTTCAACTAATATGTCTTCATGACGTATTTATAAAGTATATCTCCTTATGTTACTATTCAGAGTGCCGCGGTCCAGAAATCGTCAGTCATTTTAGGACCAGCTGGTACTGAGATAACTGTGCGCAATGTCACTTAACTATACATATCAAGTTCTAATTGGGAATATTACAGGGCTTCTTCCGACTCTTGTCCTGTCCTGTTACGTATGAAGTCAAAAATATTTCTTAACGTTAAGTGTCATGTCGGCGCCATGTAAACTGACAACGCCCCTTCTCTTGTTATATAACCGGTGGCTCTATAGATATATGGTTAAGATTATTCTAACCCCAGACAATAACACTTATTCGTCTGGCTTTTTGCTATAAAAGGTATCTTGTATTTCATGTAAAATTTGTAGCAGGTTTGTCGAGCGACTTGTTGGTGTCCTGGGGCTTCAAGAGCTATAATGGACAACAAGAATTTGATATGTTACGGCCCGTGTGATGTCGTAGTGTTATGTTTTGGCTTCTCCTTGCTTACCGTCAGGGACGCCGAAATAATACGTTCAAACATTGAGATGAGTTAAATGTATGCACGGCGCAATACCATAATCAATTAAAACCAAAATAACGTTGTACTCAGTTTGACGTACATTATACTTGTATTTGCCGAGTTATGTGATATTTGCATTATCTCTGAAATCTTATAGTTACGTAGCGAAGAAACAATTCCTACTCTGTAAGTTTGCTGTATTATAGCACACGTGATTTGATCACGTGTTAACAAGTTCTGTAACATGATATGCATCTCTCCAAGGCACCTTTATAAAAAAAAAACTTGTCTTTTGGCTTCTGGTTAGTTTGCAAAATTACACAATGGAGTCAACACACCATTGTTCTTTGAGAGGCACTCAGGATACGAATCTCTTATCGGACGACCTGTATATATTCATCATCTAATAATAGGACCTGATTGGGTCAAGTATTGTGTTGGACTCGACAGGTTCGCCTATAGTCGAATTTAAAAAAAAAAATTGTACTTAATGTCGTCATACAGAAAACATAATCAACATGTTTTACCTGTAACCAATCCGATCTCGCAAGATTTCCTAAGCAAGACGAGAACGGCATGGTCACGTTTCCCATAGAACATCTCACGAGAATCGCATAGGTCTGCGACTATTCAACGGAATTAATTAAATTAATAATTTATGTTTATTTTCTCTTGTCTCTTCCAGACTTCCATCGACCGACGAGACCTCCATGTTGATGATATCAACACGTGTTGATTACACAGGAGTGTGATTTGGAGATTTCCTTACTTGTGGTGTTTGGATGTACGGTGGTGCATACGGACCATTTTTGCTTAAGTGATAACTGAGATTTTGGATTTGTGATTCTTCTTTGTGTGAAGGTGTATTGGTGCATTGGTGTTCGTCAAATTGTGTCTCCGCGAATGTGTCAGTGTAGTGGGAACTAGTGAATTTTGTGTGTCCATGTGTTTACAAGGTTTTAGATGTTGAATTGAATCTGTGCTAGGGATGTGGTGATTATCATCGCTATTTATGACCCTAAAGGATACGAATACATATTGATCGTAGGTTAATGCGGCTATATTACGTGTGTAGAAGGAAATACACGGCATCGGTGGCAGTCTCTTCTGATACCAGTCGTCCACAACGCTTTCTACAGTTTACTAATTGTGCTAAGAACGTCTGGTTAATGTGTACAAAATGGAGCCTGTGGCCACCATTGGGGAAAATTCAACGGAATATTTACTCAAAAGAGACTCGTGTTTGACGGAGGAGTCGGTAAAGGATACCCACTCGGACCCCCTGGGAAGCTTACCCACTCCCGCAGAATCGGAACATGAATTGGGGCCTTCAACCCCTGATTCACAAATTCACAGCTTTGACTTCAACTTCAACAAAACCTACAGCTTACTGGGGTCTGACACGAGTTCAGTGTGCGACCAAAATGAGGAGTGTTCAAACAGCTCTAAGAGCCAATCTGGTCGCTTTCTATTCCGACAGAGGACCCAAAGGTAGGCTGATAATATAATTATTCTACGAAATTTCATTTTCAGATTTAATAGGAATTTAAATCATCCTTCCGGAGAACCCATGTGCAATTTATTTATTTGTATTTTAACAGAGAGGATTTATAAGTTTTCGTCTAGGCTGGGCTTCTTTGAAGAAGCCTCACCATATATAGGTTATTACAGTTATTGCATACGGGTGCAATTATATAAAACAATCGATAGTTTATGAACAGATGGTTATACCATATAGGTCAATTTCATTTAGTTTGTTAATTTTATTTGGGAGGCCTGTAGTTCATCCTTTAGCAACACACAAATTACCGGTATACAGTTCCTACACTCCGTCAACTCGCTTACCTCGAGTGCAAATATCTGTTGGGCTCATTATCTACTCCGTGTTTTGGTAGTTACTTTGCTTGAATTGACTCAGTCTAAGCTTTAGTAGAGGCTACAGAATGTTTTATAGTTACAGCGCCATGCTTCGTGATATTGGAACCGCACAGAATGCGTGATGGCGCCTTCAGCGTAGTAACGCAAATGGAAACCCCCATCCGTAAGGTTCGTCCGTTAGACAGAATTCGCTTAAAGGGTTGCAAGCTCCATTAACCAGTCAATGGGGATATTCCGGTCAGATAGTTCAAGTACTATCGGAATGATGTCGAGTCAAAACTATTCTAGAAAAAGAGATTAAGGGTTTTGCAAACTTTGCATCGTTGATATGTGTACTTTTATGGTTAGTTATCCACAAGATATTATCCTACCTGGATATAAATGCGGTAGGCTGTAAGAAGCTTCGAGTTGACTGGTCTGAAGTTTCATTCAGAGATAAAGGGGAAAATGAAGCAGTTTGTTTTCGATGTTTTGACGTTTAGTGTGTGGATATCCTGTCTTGTCCTTCAACCCTCGGGTTGGTAGTTGTCACACAAGTGAAATAACCCCAAGTACTACGGATGGCTCAAACTCATTTTAAACGGTTTTTGATTGAAATCAAAATTTGGGATAAAAAATCATGATATACTCTGTTGATGGTTTGTGTGTGTTTAAATGTCGCAACCAATGACATTTCGCACGGTGTCATGACAATAAATACGCCCAGTCACCACAAATTCGAGTCCAGTTCCATAAATCGATCTTAATAACCAAAGATCATATTGACTGTCATGGCGACCTGTACAAAACATATTGCGTTGTCATGGTAACTGAAGGGAAATTAGGCTAAGATCGCTTTGTGGAACTATGTTCTGGGCTCAACTCTTAATGGAAAGATATTTGATTGTACAGTAACATACCTCTGAATGACTTTGGTTAAAAAGTTTTGCAAAGTGAAGTTTCTCGCCTGTATAGCCTGTTTTTTTTTATTGGCAAGACCTTTTAAGACTCGATGAAGGCAACTGTAATAAAACCACCAAAGAAGCTGTACATATTGACAGCGACATTCAATAAGGTGTGGACAGACTTCTATTTCAATTTGTATGCGGCAATATAAGGAAGTTAAGTAAAGACGAAAAGCAATTTAGTTTTACTGTATAGGCCCTAGTCCAATACATAACGACAGGCTGAATATTCTCTGTATGCCTTCCTGGTGGATAAATGTAACGTTCCTGAAAAATACTATATAGTGCTAGATCTGGATGTCTTTAATGGCGAGAGTAGAATATATCTTTATTAAGTTTTGAAGTGGATTGACATTATTATACCATTTCTGGATAACCACTTCTTGTTTTGTGATAGAACACAACGTATGTATCGAAACGTGTTCTATCACAAAACAAGAAGTGGTTATCCAGAAATTGTATAATTATTGTATAATTATATCTATATTACTTCAGCCTGCGTCTTACTTGGAATATCTTCTCTCAGAGAAGAGTTATAATCGTCTTAAATAGCTCGATAAAGAGCAAAAGAACAACAACCAAATTACCATATTTAGGTTAGCCTAGACTTCCAATGGCTTTACTAGTTCTGACAGGCAGTAAATGCGGAAACTCGAAATCACACAGTTAGGGCCCTCTAACTGGGTATGCGTTTCTAAATATGGCTCCGTGTACATTTATATAGACACTCTGCCGCTGGCTAATGGTCCCGGGTTCCAATCTCTTCATTTATTTTTTAAATATATATATATATGATGGCTAGTGCGCTGACCCTAATAGCCGCAGAAATGTGCCCTCTAACTATGTATGTCATTGTATGGCTCCGTATATATTTATATACGCTTGCTAAAGGTCCCGGGTTCGAAGATCTTCTTTTTTTTAAATATACATATACGATGGCTAGTACGCTGGTCTCACTAGCCAGAGACCCAAGTTCGTCTGAATCCCTGTGGAGGCAATCACACTTCTCTCTCTCTTTTCATTATAAAATATATAGGCCTATATTAATGATGGACTTGTAGAGATACATAACTAGGCATCGAGCTAGATTGGTAAAACGCATTACTTATCTGACTTTTTGCTACATCTATGTTTAGTTATGTCATCTTTCACGTAAACAAATTCATCAGTTCCTCAATTGTTTGTTGATGAAAAAGCGTAATATCCCCCAAACTATTTTCGTGGACTCGTTAATCATTACGTGTAACTACGTTACACAATGGTTTTGCTTGTTCTCTGCATCCATCCTGATAGGAAGGTGTACCCAGATGGTCTGTGTAACACATTGTCAATTATAAATCATTCGACACACGTATAAGTACAATAATTAAACAATGGGAGTAGAGGGATGCCTCGGGGGCTGGCCCGTCCTATAATG
>JAVFBW010155477.1:0-11968 GCA_034783835.1 Mopalia ciliata
ACACAACCAAATGACTAAAAAGTGTCCTTTGTATTGAAAAATTATTTTGTTCACAAACTGTCTAGGCCTACGTCCTCGCATTTACGATTTCCCTTTTTTTTTATTTACTGTATATAGATATTATAAGGCCTGGTGTTATTAAAGTCGATCCAAGGGATAATAAAATAATATGAATGATGAAGGCAATTAATATATAGGGTATATCAGCGAGCAGTCGTCGACATAGCAAAGGTTTCCTCTCTGTTTTCCACCGTAATAAGACTGTGTACAGTGTGAAGTGGACAGCGTCCTCATATAAGTTAAATACTCTTGAGTACGACATTAAGCCCCAATCAAACAAAACAAACATGAAATTGTTTAAAAAACATATAGCTGCCATTGTCTTATGATACAATCTTCAGTCTTCGTGTTGTCGTATGGATGTGACTGTATTCCACCAACTTTCCCAGAAGAATATGCTTGGGTTTAAGATTTTGGAATAATCAGGCCTGCCTGCATTGTGAGCATGACTTAAAAGACAAATTATCAGAATAATATAAACTAGGTCTATAGCTTCTTCCAGTTGATGCAGGGGAAAGAATTCCCCAAATTCAATCTGCAAGTACCCGGTATAGTTGCCAGTCAGTGTGTCATTTTAAGATTTAAACAGCTAATATATCTTGTTATCATTTATTTCATTACCTGGACTATTTAATGTACCACAGTACACTGTAATTGGCTGACACAATTTTCCAATGGAACCTTACTCTGTTTTGGTAATATTCAAAATTGAAAACCTTGTCTTCATGTGACATTTTTTTTTTTTATTAGATTCCCACTGATTGTCAAAGAGAGGTTGTGTTTCGTGAAAAAATTGAATGGGGTAAATTTCCTGATGGCTTCCCTAATCTATTCATCAGTGATGTCAAAGAGATGGCTGGAAAAGACGGTAAGTTTCCAAGAGGAGAAGATATTCCAAATAGGTCATGTGTTTATAATCCGGATTAATGCCTACTTTATCAACAATTGTCCTCTGACATGGGTGGCTATAAAAGACACTATATTCTGAGCACAGTCCAGTTTGATAAAAACCAGATCTAGAAAATGCTCCCCATATTTTGTTTGTTGCTATTTTGAGATCTATCACAATAACCTTATTTATATTGTTCAATTCCATGTAGGTTAAGCTTAATACTGGGGTTCACAGAATGTCACAGTTTAATTTGTCCAATAAAAACACAGATAACACAGGGCTAGCGTAAATACCAAATTCAGCCAAAACAAGGCGAAGTTGTCCAATTTTCTTCCATGCTGATGTTGGGCCCTCGGCCGTGGCTTAGTAGTAGCGAGTGTGCTCCCTAAACAGAACCTGCTTCGATTTACCGTTCACCAGGTGGAGTCTGCCTGTCGACCATCAGGTATATGAGCAAGTCACATGTTGTGGCCGCGGCAATAACGGGGGTGGTTTTTGCGAGGTTTCCACCCGGTTTTCCACCGTAATAAGGCTGCGTACAGTGTCAAGTTGACAATCCGTGGTCATATAAATGAAATACCCTTGAGTACGACGTTAAACACCAATCAAACAAAGAAACAATCCATGCCGATGTTGGAAGTCTCATGTCATGCTGTTAACAGGATGAAATACAACTCCACTGAAATATATTTGAACGTTAGATGTCTGTTAGTTGTGCCTGGAAATGTTCAACTTTGACAAACCATATTTAAGAAGCTGCTATGTGACGGGTCAATTTAAGAAACTTATGACATTGTTAACATCAGCCTAATTCCCAGGGTCAGCGACGCATCGGCCAGAGGGAGTCGATTTCAAATCCATGTTTTTCTGTTTTGAAAGTTCAAATTAAATTTCAATACTTTGTCTCTTCATATTTTCTTTGCCAAAACATTTGCACTCTTAATCTTTTTGCACCCTGGTATATAACGTCAGTTTTAGTTAAAAGAATTTAAACATTTCTGAATCTGTTTTATTATTTACAAAAATCTAGTGAGCTGTAATGCACTTAATTAGAATATTCTTATGCAAAGAGATCCTTTGGCTATGGGCAGTTTGTTTGAAGAGTAGACCGTCTTTCCTTAGCACTGGAGCCCCGTGAGTGAGCGGGTGGGCCATGGCCCTGCATAATACTCCTTGGGCTTCCTTGGTCGATTGTAAGAGGCAATAAAAGAGGTTGCTTTCTGTTGTTCGCAGAGCTAAAGGGTAACGGGAAGCAGATTTGTTTGTGATGTTCTATATTTTTGTCCATCGTCATATAAGTGAAATAAATAGCACAACGTTAAACACCAATCAAACAAACAAACAAACAATATAAGTGAAATACCCTTGAGTACGACGTTAAACACCAATCAAACAAACAAACAAACCTTAGCACGGGATGAAAAGTAACTTTCCAACATTATGGAAGCGCTTCTGCCTTCATATCGTGGCTGTGCTACATGTAGTGTTAATTATAGTTGGAATACAACGCCATCATATAAGTGAAATAACCTTAAAGGGTGGCGTAGTTTTGTATGACATTAATTTATGATGCAGACCTGTTTGTCTTTACACCATTGGATAATCCTATTTTGACCATAATCAGAGACTTTCTGGTTGTATTAGTATACAATTATTATTATTCTGTGGTTATTTACTGCTGTCATACACTCCCCTATGAAATACCTTTGAGTGTGGCACTGGGGCTTAGCCAGAATTCAAAAGTATGGTGTCCAAATTGGTCATTTTGCTTCACTTTTCATATAGCTAGATGTCCAATTTAGACAGTTTCCCTATCTCTGCATGTTAAAGGTTTCTTAAAATAGGGTGTCCAAATGAAGAGATTTCAGGGTGTCCTTTTGGACGAACTTGGTGGGGCAACAATCATTTGAGATTCATGAATAAATCAACCAACCAACCAACCATGAACGAGCCCACCTAACCAACCATGGGTTGAGAAGTAATACAGGGGCTTCTGGTTATGTCATAATGACATTACAACAGAGTGACATCCCTTTGCAAAATAACATTATCTGTCTATTGTTATTTCGCAATGTTATTTCGCAAATGGAAATCATTCTTTTCTGTTGTCTTTGTTTGTTGCCAGTGGTGTCGAGGGTGGTTTCTTCACCCATTGGGCAGGTATGTTGTCACATAAGCGAAATACCTTTGAGTACAGCATTAAACCCCAATCGAACAAACAAACAAACCACTACCCCATTTCGAGTTTATACAGTATTCATTTGGCAGTGTAGCTATTATTTTGTTGTTGTTGATTTCAGTTTTATTCCTGAGTAGTTTTCATTCACCAGAAGTGATTTTTGAACAGCTTTCTGTGCTCTACATGTTTCCAAGGTAATCTGCCATAATTTTATTCATTAATTATGGGTCTGTCGGCCCGCAGCCATGGCTTAGTGGTTGTGTGTGTGCTTTCTAAGCTGAACCTGCTTCAATGTACTGTTCACCTGATCGAGCCTGCATTTCAACCATCAGTAATGAACGAGTCACATGTTGTGGCTCCAGCAACCGCGGGGGTGGTTTTTGCAAGGTTTCCTCCAGGTTTTCCACCTAATAAGGCTAGGTACAATGTGAAGTGGACAATCCATTGTCCCATAAGAGAAATACCCTCTAGTACGACATTAAAACCCCAATCAAACAAACAAACAGCTCTGTGGTGTAGTGGTCAGGGTGTCAGACAACTGATTCTCTTCCTATTAACCAGTCTCTGGTTCGCATCCACCCATCAACCTTAGGGCAGAGGGAGCCTTCTATTGCCCTGTGACTTTCAGACCCAAGGGGCATGATATAGCCGATCTGTTTGTGGTTTTTTTATTGTGTCCTGTGTCAGTGTGATTGTCCTGTCTTATCCTTGTTTCAGGGCTGTTGATGGTGGTTCACTTCACCTATTGGGCTGGCACACCATCATATGAATGAAATAACCTTAAGTATGGCATTTAACCCCAATCAAACAAACAAGCTGTTGCCCTTCTGTTAAAGAAAAAGTCTCACAAGGTGACCATAGAAATGTCATAATGTATAATTTTTGGAAATATATAAACTTAACAACTTCATAGTTGAATGCATACCACTGAATGTGGTGTTAAACAATGAGCAATCTTTGGAGATTACTGGTGCTAAACAACTTTATAGTTGAATGCATACCACTGAATGTGGTGTAAAACAATGAGCAATCTTTGGAGATTACTGGTGCTAAACAACTTTATAGTTGAATGCATACCACTCAATGTGGTGTTAAACAATGACCAATCTTTGGAGATTACTGGTGCTAAAATTGATTCTGATGTTGATTGTAGGTACTTGGCTCGATCTTTTCACATTCTGTTACCCTATTTCCCCACAGGCACCATGGAAAGGGTTGAAATGGAGGGGCAGGTAGCGACAGCAAAGGTAAATTCAAATTATTCAAAATTTAAGCATGGGGATTGTGTACATTATTTTTGACTATTTGGTGGCGCTTTTTGCCTGAACTGCACTGGTTGGCTGTTGAAAGAAGCTGGCTTGTGCTCTGTACTTTTGTTAACCAAAACCTGATCCTGTTTATTAAATGGGTCTTTATTTTCTGTCTTATGATTTTCCTGTGTTATCTCTGGTGCCTGTAGCGTTTGGGGTAGTTAGCTACACCCATTGAGTTACAGGCCTGTGCTGTTGGGGAGAACGGACAGAAAGGGGTCTCCCCATGATTTTGCAAACTTAGTTTAGGAGGGCCGATTTATAGGTTTCCCGAACTGTTCGCACTCTTCGTCTAAATTTCATTTTGCTACTGATTTTGACAAATTTTGTCAACCCATAACAAATGAAGATTCTATTTTTAAAGCAATTTTGCTTTATTTTCACAAAGACACATTTATGTATTTAACAAATCCACCAATCAGGAGAGAATGCAAATGTTAGGTTATCTCACAAAATTTCAGAGGACTGATTCAAGTTTATGCCGAGAAAGATAATAGCACAGGCCTGAGTTAACATGTTGGTATATGAATGAAATAACCTAGAGTTCCCATATGCCTTAATGTTCAAGTTGCTGTGTGAAGCTGCTGACCTCACTCCTGATATCCAAAATGGGAGTTTAGGGAAAATACAATGTAAACATTAAACTTTAAAATTAGATGAGAACAACCCGTTAACTGTGTCAGTGCAGTCTCTGGTGTTTCTGATCAATATGTTTTAATAAGATACTTTAGTTTAGCAACTCTGACTTTGTTTCTATTACTTATCATAGACATAAACATTCTTCATATCTTGTATGGGCAGTGGTTAGCGAGTACACTTACTAATTCTACTTCAATGTCTCCTCTACACAGGATCGAGTCTCTGTTGCTCCTCAGGGATGAGTCACATGATGTGGCTCTGGAGACTTGTGGGGGTGTTTTCTACAAGGTTTCCTCCAGGTTTCCCACCGTGATCAGACAATGAACAATCAGAAGTGGACAATCCATCATCATATAAGTGAAATACCCATTTTGAAATGATGTTGAACTCTTATAAAAAAAAAAAAATAACAAACATACGTAGTATGATAAAAGCAACTGAAAACATAATTTTCTTATCTCTATTGATTGTATTTCATTTTGTCAGACTTTAGCGACGCTCCTGTCAGCAATTCCTCTGACCTCGCGAGGACCTGCTCAAATCATAATTTTTGACATCCACGCTCTCCAGGAAAGGTTCTATTTCTCAGACTCCATCATTCCCAGGTGAGCTTGTCTAAGGAAATCATTCTAAGGTAACAAAGGGAGATTTTCATAGAAAAAAACAAATTAATTTTAACTGCAAACTATCAGTTGTCATAAAGATGTATATGATGTGCAGGGCATTTCACTGCAAAGTGTAACATCCAGGCGAACACCTCTTCAAAACTGTATTGCCCACATCTGTGGCTTAGTGGTTAGCGAGTGTGCTTTCTAAAGCCTCCTACGATGTACCGTTCACGGGATCGGGTCCCTCTGTCCACCCTTTGGTAAATGAGTGAGTCACAAAATGTGGCTCCAGCAATCACAGGGGTGTTTTTTTTTTTACGAGGTTTCCTCTCAGTTTTCCACCGTAACAGGGCAAGGAACAATGTGAAGTGGACAATCTGTCCTCATATAAGTGAAATACCCTTGAGTAGGATGTTAAACCCCAAACAAACAAGCAAACAAACAACCAATCCAATAAACATGTACCGGGTATGTGGTAAATATACTTGAACACAGCATAATCAAGTTAATTCTTATGTATTTTAGTCATAATGTGCTTAGATTTCCTCTCCTTTTTTTACCAAACCGTGGCCATGCAAAGGGGAATACGTTCCCTTAACAATGCACTAAATATATGTAAACAAAAATAATTTAAAAAAAACAGATGATGCACAAACTGAATGACTCTTTTTAAGCTGCAACTGAGCAGCTCTATAACTCACTATGTCTGTCGGTCAGTTCATTTTTCCCTCATGACGACCTGAACAGGATAGAAGCCAAAGCACTTAAAATAGAGAGTTCAAATTTGGAATGCAGCTTAATATGATTTGAAACTAAACTCCTATTGAAAATGGGATCATTCCTCCCAAATTTCGGGTTTCCATGGCAACAAATTTGTCTGGATCTATTACTTTTTTTTACATGACCATGTGAACAGGATAGAAGCTAAGCCACTTAAGATAGAGAGTTCAAATTTCGAATGCAGCTTAATATAATGCTAAACTAAGCTCCTATGGAAAATGGTATCATTCTGAACAAATTTCATGTTTCCATGGCAACAAATATGTCCGCATCTGTCACTTTTTTGACATAAGGATGTGAACAGTATAGACGCTAAACCGCTTAAAATAGAGACTTCAAATTTTAAATTCAGCTTAATATGATTTTAAACTAAACTCCTATTGAAAATGAGATCATTCCTCCCAAATTTCAGGTTTCCTAGGCAACAAATTTGTCCGGAATCTGTTATTTTTTTTTTACATGACCAAGTGAACAGGATAGAAGCCAGACCACTTAAGATAAGAGAGTTCAAATTTGGAATGCAGCTTAAGATAATGCTAAACTAAACTCCTATTTAAAATGGTATCGTTCTGAACAAATTTCCGGTTTCCAGGACAACAAATATGTCCGCATCTGTAACTTTTTTTGACATCAGTATGTGAACAGTATAGAAGCCAAACCGCTTAAAATAGAGAGTTCAAATTTGAAATGCAGCTTTATATGATACTAAACTACTTAAAAAATCATATTTTGCAATGCTTAATCAGCTAACATTCTAAATAACTCATGTCCAGTAAAGAAGAGCTTACTGTCGCAGCTATAGTGATTTTACACTTGTTTCAGGTTAGAATCGGCAATCCCTCTGCTATTGGACAAGTTGTCTTCACTTACTGATCGGGAAGATATGTCATTTGCCTTCCCTGATGATGGAGCCTTTAAAAGGTTTCATAATTTCTTTTCCAAAGACCAAACTATTGTATGTAGCAAGGTGAGGGAAGGAAACAACAGATTGATAAGGGTTAAAGATGGTAGGTTATTTAATTTTATATGTACGATAACTCTCCTCAAATTCATGATGTTTACAGCTTTAGCATTTACAATAGAACCATGCAAATACAGACACATTTAGTGGCACACTTCCTTGCATACAGTCTTGTTGCGGGTGGTTTCTTTCAGCCATTGGGCAGGCATGCCGTCATATACATGTAAGTATGGGTTAAACACCAATCCAACAAATAAATCTGCACCCATGGGGGCCTGCAGCTGTCCATCGGTTTGAGTCCAGCTGTAACATGGTTTTGTTTCGGCCTTTTCAGGAGTGGTTTCTACAAGGTTTCCTCTCGGTTATCTACATTATTTCAGCAAGGAACTGTAAAGTGGACAATCCATCATTTCAGTGAAATACCCTAGAGTATGACATTAAACCCCAATCAAACAAACATATGTAACCTAATAATAGAAATAAAGGACTTTGACACAGATTAATTGCTAGTGAATAACAAGAAGTGTTTTTTTACAGGAGTGAAATATCAGTTTTATGAATGAAGGAGATCCTGGTATTTATCAACATATAAATAATAGTGATTATTTTTTGCTGGTAGGTGATCCTTCTGGTAGACATGTGATTATTGTTGATGATTTGGTCATGACAGGAGGCACATTAAAGGAATGTGCAAAGGTAAGACTCGATTTAAGAATTCTCTAGGTTTCCCCTCGGTTTTCCACTGTAATAAGGCAGTGTGAATTGGACAATCCGTCGTCGTATAAGTGAAATACCCTCGACTACAACGTTAAGCACCAATCAAACAAACAAACATAATTAGGTTGTGGAGGGTTTGCATTGAGCTTCATGTTGCCCGGGCCGCGGCTCAGAGGTAGTGAGTGTGCTTCCTAAACTGAACCTACTTTGATTTATCGTTCACACGATTAAGTCCGCCAGTTGACCATCAGGTATATAAGCGAGTCACATGTTGTGGATCTGGCAATCGCGGGGGTGGTTTTTACGAGGTTTCCTCCCAGTATTCCACCGTAATAAAGCTGTGTACAGTGTGAAGTGGACAATCTGTCGTTATATAAGTGAAATACCCTTGAGTACGACGTTAAACACAAATCAAGAAAACAATCATGTTGCACTGGGGGGTTTTCTGACCTAAGGGATAACATGAATTCGATGTGTTTGTATTTCATCCTGTTTCTGTCCTTTATTGTCTTTGTTTGTTGCCAAAGGTGAAATAGACAATCCATAGTCATATGAGTGAAATAATCTAAAGTATGGCATTCAATCCCAAGCACCCAAAAAACTCTTAGGTCATGATTTACCAAATTACGTCTTAACTTTTACAGAGGAACAATAAAGGATGCAGTTACCCTATTTGGTGCGTAACTTAAGTCTGTACATTGCAAGTCGGGGAGATCAATATGATGTTACAGTATTCGTTCTTTTATGAAAAATCTTCACCTCTGCATTCCCTGCATGTAAGAGATTTTTTAGGCCAGAAACCTTCATCTTTGTAAAACAGGTTTCACAGATTGCTAGAATACCATATAAATAGAATAAACGTAAGGTGGTTTCCTTCACCCTTTTGGGCAAACATTACTATATAAAATGAAGAAGTCTAAGGCCTCCTGCAAAGTTGAAAAGTGATTAATGAAGTCTATGTTGTTTGCTTTGAATTTACACAATTTTTCACAATTATGATCTTGGAATCTGTCACATTCCTGTCACATTTAACTGGCTTTTTCCAGGCATTGAAGGACAAAGGGGCAGCAAAAGTCAGTTGTTATGTCACTCATGGAGTTTTTCCAAAAGAATCTTGGAAGAAATTCACCGATCCAAGCGTGGGAATCGAGAACTTTTGGATAACAGATTCCATACCCCATGCCCAGGAAATTTGTCAGCATGCACCGTTTCAACTGATCTCTCTTTGTAGCGCTATTACAAATGCTCTTTCAGGATACGACTTGCTGCTTTAGAACTGTTCCTGAGCTTTCCATTCCAATTAGCTGTTACTTTGTGGTCTTTCTCCCTTAGCTATAATGTGTGAAACAACTTCAAGTGTGGCATTTGACCCCTTGATCAATCAATCAAATGGTCATTGTAACAGTTATTATTTATTTGTATTTAAGGGGAGTTTAGCTTGTCTAGATATTGTGAACATCATTGTCAATGCCTAGATTAGAACCAAATTTCGTCATGACAGCCAGATGTACCTATGTCCACATTTTTGTAATTTGCATGGCCTTGGCGGGTGGTTGGAGGGAGCTTCATGTTGTCCTGGGGCTCTCAGAGCTAAAGGTGAACAGAAAGCCGATCTGTTTGTGGCGTCTCTATTGCGTCCTGTTGTTGTCGTCATGTATTTGTCCCATCCGGTCTTTGTTGCCAGTGGTGACGAGGGTGGTTTCCTTCACCCTTTGGGCTGGCACGTCGTCATATAAGTGAAATACCCTTGAGTACGACATTAAACCCCAATCAAACAAACAATCAATGCATGACCTTGTTTTTGTCGTGACCCTTTTTTCAGGACTATAAATATCCATGATGTAACTATAGTAGTTTTCTCCCAAATGCAATTCCAGATGTCCACTTAAGTTAAAATCGTTGCTTACCAGAAATACATAAGCGGATTTCTGGCTGTTTGAAAATTTACACAAACTGTTACCTGCCTTAAATGAATCAGGGAACATTTTTTGTTTTGCAAATCGAAAAAAGGAGAAACATGAAGGCAAACTATAGTTATGTCTATGCAAGCCACCGACACCTATGTCCCAGTCCAATTTGACATATTTTCAGTTACTGCCAGAAATGCCTATGTCCAACTTTTGTGACCATAATTTTGTTTATCTACAATTACATGAAAATTACAGCTAATTTTAATTTTATTTTGTTAAGGAGGACCTTTTAAATTGGTTTAAGCGTATTTTGTTGAAATTTTACAATGTCATGCGATCATTTAGTATATTTAATCTTGAAAAGTCATGTTTTGGACTTAGAACCTAAGTTTACCACCATTAGACTTACAATTTTGCACTAGTGCAGCACACGTTTTTGTAAATATGAAAAATTGTTTATTTTTTGTGTGTCGTTTATAATGTATCAAAGGCAGCGTTAATATAAAATTTATACAAGAGAAGAGCCATTGGTCAAAACCTAATTACGGTCAGAAGTAAACTACTTCTGTGGTTACAGGTTTTCATTTATGTATGCCACAACAGCCACTCTGGCTATTGGGCAATGCTGTCTTTACTTAGCACTGGAGGAAATGAGCTTTCAACATTATGGAAACGCTTCACATCTTGGTTGTGCTAGTGTCAATAATTGTTGGAATACACCACCATCATATAAGAGAAATACCTTTAAGAACAACCCAGAAGACTGCATTTACAAGTACATGGCAAGTAGATTAATGTGTTTTGTGGAAGCAATCCGCATCATACTTGAAGTGGAAATCGGCTGTGTGTTTGGCACAGATCAAGGTCTGCCTTTCTTCTATTAGCCTTGATGAAGTTGGTATGTGTCCACACAGACGGAGTTGATGACTCAATGTAAAGCATGGTTGACATCGGTGGAAGTAGGACTTAAATCAGTGAGTCAAGCATATTTTGTTTTTTTTACCATAGCTATTATAAGAAAGGTAGTGACCATTTGTTATCAATTTTATGTATAGTGCATGTAAAACATTGATATGGCTCACTGGTGCTCCAGATATTGTTTAGTTGGAGTAATGGTTTAATATAGTATGTATAACGAGGATTCATCATACCCCTTTGTCAGTGTGATTAAGTTTTAGAAATATAACAAGAAATCACACTGGCTCAGGGATGCTGATAATCAAAATCAATGATTCGTGATGTTTTAGATAAACTCATCTCAACATGTTTGTAGTACAAAATATAGAAATCGATAATTTTGGTCCAAGGCAGCAAGATTGGAGTGAAATAATCTCACAGACATGGGGTTGAAAACAAAGCCTTAAGGATACTCTAACCACCCTACAGGGTGTTTTTACTATTCACCGTTTTACTTCTAAACTACTGTGAATTTTGCAACATATGTACACATATTCTGGATCGTCTTTTTCTGCAGAACAAAAAAAGTAAATAATTTTTTTCTAAAACTTGCATAAGTAAATTTTTTCTCCTTATATCAAGGTATAGGCTAATACATTATGTGAACCAAAAAACAGTCATTCAGTTTTTTCCTGTTTGTCTTAGTTTTCTTGCAATATTGGGTTAAAGGTAAAAAAATGAGTCAAAACAGTGAAATTTCAACTTATATCTAAGAAGCAAAAAAAATAAAAAATCTGAATGATTGTTTTTTAGTTTTATATGTTAAGATGAAGTGTGCAAAAATTCTGTAAGTATAAAAACAGCAGAGAAGTAGGCATTTTCCCAGGTACAGTACACTGAAAAAATATATTTCTGATCTATTTTTCGACCGTTTTATTTCTTTCATGCTCAATTCTTTGAAGTAATTCAATCTAGTTTTTTTCACAATTTGTTTATAATATCGAATTGAGTCATT
>JAVFBW010155488.1:0-21522 GCA_034783835.1 Mopalia ciliata
GTCGTCATATAAGTGAAATACCCTTGAGTACGATGTTAAACACCAATCAAACAAACAAACAAACAAACAAACAAACCTTCACACATGGGGCTGGGGCGACATGGGAATATCATTAGTAAGACATCAAACTCTAGTCCTACAAACATGGTTTCTTTACTTAAAAGCAATGGACTCCTGGCTAGGAGCATACCGCTTAGAGCATACCAGTGATGTTTTACTAAGATGATTACCTGTTTATTTTTTTAGTTGATCTCCATTGTCATATAAGTGAAATACCCTTGAGTACGACGTTAAACCTTAAACAAACAAAAAACAAACAAATCTTTGGATGATCAAGGTTCAAAATTTTATTCAAAGACATTTCACTTATTAGACTTAGTACTGGGGGATCTGAAGTTTTCTTTCCACAAAGTAGATCACTTCATATTTGATATTTGTCCTGGCATCAGTTACTAATTAAAGACAGCTGTCCTATCAGTGAACCGTGGTACTTATATACTAGCATGTCTGCTTACAAATCCTACTTCCATGTGCCGTGCATTGGTTCGAGTTAATCTGTCAACCCTTACATATACAAGTGAGTGGGTCACACTATGTGGCTCTGGCCCGCAAATGCATGGGCAGTTTTAACAAGGTTTCCTGTTGTATTTAAGCAAGGAGCAGAGGGAAGTGGACAATCTGCCACCATAGGCCTAAGTGAAATATCCTTGAGTATGATGTTCAACCTCAAACAAACAAACTAATCACACAAAGTACATTAATAATAATGTGTTCATGAAACTGTTGGATTCATGCACCATTTTTTAGTGTAATTAAGACATTAAATAATAATCACTAAATAATAATCAAGTTTTGTGTTTTCTGTGACACAATGTCATTGAGTCATTTTAACAATTATTTATATAGGCTGCATGGGGCTAATTATCAAATTTGAACCTCATGTTTTTTTACCAAGGCATACAAGGGCTTAGACAGACACCTGTCCTAATGGACACCCTAAAGTGACAATTGCCCCATTTGGACAGCCTGTTTTAAGAAACTTTAACATGCAGGAGATAAGAAAACTGTCAAAATTGGACACCCAGTTATAGGAAAAATGAAGCAAAGGGACCATTTTGGACACCTTACTTCTGATTTCTGGCTTACCCCCTGAAGGTATATGTGAAAGTCAATTTGCTGTTCAGAAGTCTATGTTTGCTTTCAATTTTAAAACTGGACCACTGACATATGAGGAGCTGTGAAACGGCTTTAACTATATCAGACTGTTTTGATTTTAGTTGCCAATGTTTACAACCTTCTGTTTTGTTACCGGTAATTTGCCAGATTTAAACTATTTTAAAGAAGAAAAAGTGAATCAGAAAATAAACTCAGTTTATGGTAAAGATTTTTATTTCTATCTATCGCATAATCCCTGAAGTATTCAGTTGCTGAAACATTTTTTATATAAAAAATCTATTTGATGTAGTGTAATTTATCTGAAATGAAACCCACAATAAAGTGACTATTTTAAATGAAGAAAGTTCAGAAAATTTGTTTTGAAAATTTTGCTGCTTTTTAAATCCAACTAGCGATCCGACAACACCATCGACTGAGAAGCTGGTGAGTGTTAAATGGGAGTATGAAGCAGATAGAGTGTGTGCTCAGAATATCAGTTAATTACATGGTACTAGGCGGAAATGAAATAAACCTTAACTTAATCACTGTCCATCCGTTGTCATCTGCTAGCTGATTTATATACGCTGTATACATGCAGTACAAACATGTTTCTTCCAGTTCATGAGCAGATCAATAAGCAGTTGTAGCTATGATGCTCGCGTTCTGACCATGATTATTGGATCACCGGAAACCATTTTGATTGATTTCTAAGTACAGGTGAAAATGATCATCCATACTAAACCTTGCTATTTATGCATGGTCTATTGGTTAGAGTACCTGTCTGCCTGATACTGCTGAGATGAAGATAGATAGACTATTAGTATTATGAGAATGATATAAAACGAGAGGTTATAACCGGGCTGAACTGTTACATGGCTTTCAAGCTCAAGATCTTTTGGCTTAAAAAATAAAAGCTTTACTTCCCTATAATAATGTTACTTTAACAGAAAAAGATCAACAAAAAAATAATAGTATCTACATGGGATCGAATTGTTGACCTTCTGTTTTTGAGACGAATATGTTGCTATATGCGCTATCGGACCCTATATGTGGTCATGACTGAATTTTGTTGTGGTATGTGTTTTTCAAACTGCAGAATACTGTTGTTATGTGATTACAAAATTTTATCTAATTTTCTCACACATCATAATTGTCTTCATAAAAGGAAATGATGTCACAGATATTTAACTCGGGCAATAATCTCTACCCAATTCCTATTCATGAATTAAATTAGCATTAAACGATATACATCAACAACTGAAAGTCCAAATTTAGTTATCATGTGACACATTTAACCTACCCTATATATGATCCCAATAATGTGATCGAAACAACTTTTTAAAACTGCTTTAAGTTTTAAATTATTTTACTAAATGATGAACTTAAAAGCCATAATAAGTAAAAAACATGAATAGTTAATGTACGTTTTTTTTTATGGTGGTTGACTAGTACTAGGTTTCTGAGGCCACAAACTTAGTTATTCTTTTGTTATTGCATTGCATTTTTTAATTTTTCGGTGGGAGAGAATATCCTGTTGCCCTGGTGCTCTCGGAACTAAGGGGCAATACAGAGCTGATCTGTTCATGTGGTTTTGGTATTGCCTCTAGTGATTGTCTTGATGTGGTTACAAGTGATGCCCCCGCCCCTCGCAGCTGTGACTTTGTGCTTACTAATCCTACTTCGTTATGCTGTTCTCAGGATCAAGTTCGTCTATCAACCCTTAGGTACATATATGCAGAAATCGTGGGGATGGCTTTTACCAGGTTTTCTCCTTATTTTCCACCTTATTTAGGGAAGAAAAAGTATGAAACAGACCGTCTGTCATCATATAAGTAGGACGTTAAAAAACAATCTATTACACAAACAAACAAACAAACAAAAGATGTCCCTGGTGGTTTCCTTCCCCATCAGGCTAAGATGATATCATGTAACTGAGATAACCTTTAATAAGTATCATGTTTAGACACGTATCTAACAAACTTGTGTTCCTTTGTACCATTTCCTTGTATCTTGTCACTGTACAATGAAGAAAAACATCCCTGAAATGTCTGTCACACCTTGTTATGAGTGAATACATTAAAGTACAGTGTCAATCCCCAACCATCTTTTTCAATATTTTAAACAAAGCTCTTTGTTATTGAAATACTCTAAAACATTCCTCTTTCCCAATGTATTCAAGCGAGGAACAGTTTGAAAAAGTCTAACCCTACTGGCTAGTCATATAAGTGAAAGGCCCTTAGGTAGTATTCATTAAACTACAATCAAGCAAACAGACAATTTATCATATTGGTTAGCTCTCAATCTGGTGAGAAAGATTAGCTAAACAAGTCAGCCTTTAAGCACGGATACATTTGCAATGTTTGAATACATGTGAACAATATAAAGTGTGTACTACCTGTCGGAGATCAACAGATCTTCTACCAAAATATCCCGGGTTTTATTTAATGCCATTCTTTCATGTTTCTTGTTAGATAGTGTTTACTTTTGGGCCATGTGCTGTCTGTCGTCTTTTCTTTCCACTTGGATGTTTGACCCAAGGGCCTGTCTTGTGAAGATCCTACTAAAAAGCCTCAGGAACTTAGTTAACAAGGTTTCCTTTTAGCTGCCTATCCATTCTCATAATACTCGAGTTTCCAATAATGTTCCCCGGCTAACATGTTTAAAATGTCACAAATCAAATCTCACCAACATTCATTTAGGCACAGGAAACTCTTAATGGCTCAAAATGAAATTTTATCACGTAGAGACCAGAAGACTAAGGTAAGGTTAAGTTTGATCCATTTTTCTCTTAGGCCATCTATAATAATTTATATGTTTCCCGTAACCCGATCTATCCCCCAAAACATTTTTAAGGTATAAAAAAAATGAAGTTGGTATTTTCTTTTTAGCTGCCATTTTCGGCCAAACACTTTCATGAAGTCTAAAAGGGACATCCTCCTCACCAAAAAGGGATAGGATTATGTTGTTTTATTATTGAATACACTACCATTTAATCAGTGAAGTAGCCTTTTCAGCAAGGCCTACAATAAAGATTTTAAATCTTTTAAATCTTTTTTAAGATATAATGTTCTTATGGCACAATTTCAAACAAATGTGGCTTTTATGTAATTAGTAGTTTTAAAAAAAATTGAAATATTGGGGATGCAGTCATCGTTAGAGTTTATGATTCTAGACATCAATATGTTTGAACCATGGTCTTTTTTTGCTTAATAATGGTGTATTTTAATGCTAAATTCTGAATTGAATATAAATAAAATTCACATCTAAAAAGCACCTCAGTTATCATGTTTCCTTACCTGATACTCATAATTTTTGCATTGCTTTCGATTTCCGTTAAGGGTATTATATGTCAAAAATGACGAATTTTCTTTTGCACTTACAAAGAAATACCAACATGAAGGCTACAGGAACCTTTTAATAACATTATCTTTAAGCTTCTTATTTGTATTTCCACGAATCACAAAAATTACACCTACTTTTTTCAAAACATTTGACCAGAAGAACATTGATATCTGTTATAAATCCATCCTCTGTGCACTTAATATGCCAAATATGTACAAGTTACTGAGAATATTTTTTACAATTCTCAACAAACAATTTTGTGAAATTCTTAAAATTAATTTTGCTGTCGACCAACAACTTCATAAATATCAGACAACTGTTCAATTATTTATTGTATTTATACATTATATTATATTATGTGCTGTGCTTAATTAGAAAATCCTGTATTGTATGGCCTACTTAACAACATTATTTCCCTTGATAATGTGCATGTAAATTTGTGCTAGGTGTTATATGTGTTTATCAAACAACAGTTTGTGTGGGCATCTCCTGTATTGTAGGCGGTAATTGGTGGACGCTCCATAATACACTTTGGGCCCCCTACTTGGAAGCCCATACATACACGTCCTAATGCTTGGCACTGTATATTTGCACATACATGTGTATTGTTTTATCTCCTAGCCTTGCCAGTTTCACTTCATTTACTTCACCAGAAAAAAAAAAACAAATCATATTATATGAGGAAAATTTGTTGGTAAATATATATAACTTGTGATATATAATATTTGGAAGATAACGATCCTCTCTGGACGGATCTGAATCCTGAGGGGGCCTATATTATCGCATAAAAATGACCGAAGTAAATATAGATCATAATTACTATGTTTTGTGCTGTGAGTAAGTGTATACAACAAATTATTCATATATAAATCATAATATATAAAATTTACATTAATAGAATTAAAGAAGGAAAGCCTCAACCAGACAAAAAATACATCAAAGAGATGGTTTTTAACAAGTCTTGTTTGGTGTTGGTGAACTGTGCGTCTGTTTAAGAAATTAGTCCCAGAGAAAAGCTGGGAGGATTTGAATGTTGTGGGTGACTTAATTGTTTGGTTTGATATGTATTTATGGAAGCAATAATTTATTTTCTACAAAGAGTCGTGCTGAAGGATCATATTTATAGCATTGGGTTATTATTCATGCAGCATGTTTCATAAGGCGTATGAGTGGAAGAAAATCCATCCGATATATCTTGTCCCATACGATATTAAAGTAAGTACGAAATTCATATTGAAGGCATAGCATTTTTTTTTTTTTTTTTTTTGGTTTATCTAATTTTAATATGTGAAATGATTCCAAGATTCCTAGAGACTTTTATGCAAATTTTTTTTATGTGATGTGTCCATGTTAATTTATTATTGATTGTTAAATCAAGGAATTTCAATGTTTCAGGGATTTTAGTAGATGAGTATCATTACCGGATATTGAAAGGGGCTGAAAGTGTTCTTTATCACAACTTTTCACAAGAGCGATTATTGTCAGGGCGGATATATAAATGTTTTGTTTTCTTGATATTTATTTTTTAGCTTTGTATAATCGTGTAGCAAGCCGCCTTTAATGACATTATACCGTGGGGTTCAGAACACAGTCTGTCCATTAAAAAGGAATATAAACCAGTCAGTCAGAAAAATAATTGGTTTGTCATCAAGTTTTGAGGAATGACTCTGGGATTGGTCATCTGAATTTGTCCAATCGTTAAATTTTGGCCTAGGATTTTGTGGCATTGAGATGTGAAAACACAATACTATTGACCTAATTATGATCTGGTTTAATCTGATTTTAAACTCAAGGATAGAATTGGAAAAAAGATATTGGGCTGCTCACTGTGCACCCACAGTTTTGAATCTGATGCACATAAAATGTATCAGGAGTATAGTTTTTATCGACAATATATGGTTTGCATCAAGGTAACTCATGACCATTGAGTCAATCTACAGTCAATTGATAAACTATATGAAAAAAAAAGTAACACAATCGAAAAGGAATCTTTGCCTTATGGTAAACTCACTTCCTGTTAAAATGTCATACAATCAATTAATATTCAATTATAACTTTGATAACTCCACCGTTAGCAAATATATTTTCGTTAACCAGTAGCCATCTCAATTTGTTACCATGAATTTAGCTTCCCTGTTGATGATTTTAGTATATTATTTTGATTGCAATGCATTTTATCCGTATTGAAATATTGGATGCGCAAGGCAAATCTGTGATGCACCATTGTACCCATTATTTTGAAGCTCTGATTGTAACTTGGTGTGGTTCATACTTCATGAAAGTGTACTGCATTGGTACATTCTGCAAAAATGTAACTCTAGCCAATCTGTAAATATCTTGAATGCGCTGTGGAGTTCTACTTCATACTTGATGAAAGTGTACTGCATTGGTACAATCTGCAAAAATATAACTCTATCCAATCTGTTAATATCTTGAATGTCCTGTGGAGTTCTACTTCATACTTCTAGTACAGGGGACTGCATTGGTACATTCTGCAAAAATGTAACTCGATCCAATCTGTTAATATCTTGAATATCCTGTGGAGTTTTAATTCATACTTCATGAAAGTGTACTGCATTGGTACATTCTTTTAGTTCAAACTTCTAGTACAGGGGACTTGCCAAAGAGTTAACATCAGATAACCTTTGGAATATTGAATATTGAATATGACTGATACATTTAAATGATATAAAACATCACAGTTTCTGTATTCCTATATTTCCTTCCTGATCTCTGATTTCATTACCCTTGGGTCTGCCTCCTGAAGATAATAATAAACAAAGCTCCAGTGACTTGATAACTGGCTTTAAGTTCCCTTGTGTGATATTGTAACACAGAATTTTATTCCTCAGGATTTGAGCTGTTAAAGCTGCAGTTTGAATTTCATTACAACATAGAAAAAAAAGCACTTAGGATATTAACAGCGAGTCTTTCCCCTACAGATATTAACAAACTATGTGTAATATTAGAATATCAATCCTGGCTTTCATTGTACTTATTCACAAAACAACTATGATGAAATATTTACAGGGTGGAAACCGATATCTGCAAAATAAAGCTTTGTCATTTCTATTGTTATGTGTTTCTATGGCAGTAGATCTCAAATTCAACATACCCTCGAGAGAATATTCAACAAAAGTGAAATTCAACCCAACTTCTTAATATCTTGGGGAAACCATTCACTGCTAGCTCTGTGGACTTCTGAAATGTCAGCATACCCTAGATAATATGGTGTTGACAGATAAATTTAATATTTTGACGATAAAATTTTAAAAAAAAATTGTTTTAAAGTACAGGTCGAACTGCTTCTCCTAAGAGATATTGTTTTTTTTTTTATTTTTTTTTTCATTTTTCATTTTTTTTTTCTTCTCCAATCAATAGATTTGTTTAATCATAATAAAATTTTATGGCTTATTCTCCTACATTTCCATATAGAACTAAACAATATGTTTTGCTGAGAGCCCCCTGTGTCATGTCTCTGCACATTTGTACATGCTGTTTTATTGCCCCATATTTTGCATCCCCGATGGGGCCTACATGGCAGAGCCTTCTAGTGTATGCTTCTGGTCCACATTATACCCTCACCTGGGGGGTCGCAAGTTCTATTCCTGTGACTTGTTGTGGATTTGGTATGCCAGCAACCAGAGGGAAGGTTGTGGCTTTTGGGGTTAATTTACTACATGTGCTGAGTTTTCCTCCCACAATACCCTGGCCAATGATCTGTAATTAAGATTTTATTCTGTTTATCAGATAAATAAATAAATTAATATTTGTTTATGTCCCAGCCAGTTTGACTAAAAATCCCATGTTAAATACCTGTAGGCTCATATACCTTATAAAAGAGCCGCACAGAATGCTAAATTTGACTCTTGCTTTAACAGTTTTGGTATACCACGTTCCTTTTCTAAAGCAGATATGGAAACAATCATTAGGCATTGGTTCAATTTATTTGAATTGGAACCCCAAAATTATGTGAATTTCCTTCAGTCAAGTCACCGCGCCCAGCCAATCAGCCGCATTCAGGGAGCAGTATAGGTGGACATGAAAACACACCAGCAATCAAGCATTGCCACACAACTTGACAGATGATATCCATTTCAAAACTTTCATCGCCTGACATTCATCATAAAGTGAAGATATGGTATAATAATAAAAAGTATGTTGACTAATTTAAAATAGGCCTACACCAGAAGGAGATGATATCCATGTAACTGATCCTGGTTGTTTTGCTTTCAGCAAGATGTACTTGTATTATTTTGTGAAACTTTATGGGGGTGAATTTTTAGTTCTGGGTTAGGCAGGCCGTATTTTTTCAAAATTTTGCGTAGCCAATCTACCGTTCATGTGAATTAAAACCCACGTAACCTATCATTTGGTTATGTGAAAAAATTTGCAGGAACAGTCATTCTGATATATAGGTTATAGGGGTGTAAAGATTCACGGATATATCAATACAGCTGCCCACGTTACGCGAATCGTATCGTTGCCGTTGAATCGTGATACGTGTGAAAAGGGAGGTAACTCTACATTTCATCAGAAATTTTTCAGGTAATAATCACAGTAGTGCAGCATCACTTGTAATTTGTGGCCTAATTAAGCATTGCCGTTGTTAATGCCACTGTAAAGTTTTGTTAGGGCAGAGTTTTTTTGTCACAGTAGCAGCGATAAATAAAATAGAACACAAGCGATTTTGCCCAAATATAGCCCTAAAGTATTGGTCAGTGTCCAATTTTCGTTACCTTGTGAAAAGCGCGTTTTCGTCAAGTTGGTGTTACTTGGATGTTTTAAACCTTCTCCTGTCTACCCATTTGTTTCAATATGACTTATTTACGAACTGTGGACGCCAACATTACCATTTAGGATGAATATTATATTTAATATTTTCCTGTTGGAAAATGATTGTAACAGGACACTATTCACTAGAGCCATGGAGCTCCATGCTAGAACTAATGACATGTTGAATTTTTCAAAACGAAAACAGCTTTGTCCTTTCATAATTTTTTTTACAACACATATATGCCTTCGTGATTTAACTTAAAAAAATTAAAACTAAATTATTATAATTACGAAAGATTACTGTATATATTATGTTTGATGTGGTGTTTTTCTTCAGTTATATATTTTTTAAATGATGTGCAACACATACTATATTTTGTAATTTTTTAAAATTTTTGATTTTTTTTGTATTTTCTGTTTTTATTTTTAAACAATCTTTCAAGCACCTTTCTGTCATTTCATTCATCCTTTATATGCCTAACTATTTTTCGCTCTTTTTTTTTTTTCTCGGGGCAGCTATGCAAAACTGTTAATACCATACCGTTACGATTCAATAAATTTCATACATTAATTCACTGGCAGCATGACGCAGCATCCTATATTTAAAGGGATTGGAAACTTCAAAGTATCCACAACGATTAAAACAGCTGAAATAAGCGTATCGCGATACGATCCTATCGTGATTGAATATCGCGATACGATCCTATTGTGATTGAATATCGAGATACGTATCGTATCGTGAGATTTCTCAAGATACTCAGGCCTAATAGGTTATGCATACTGGTAAATGGTTATAACTGGTACCAATCCTTATTTACCACTTTTTATCAAATATAATTCACAAATAAAGTTTTTAATGCCGGTAGACCAACCTGGGAATGCTCCGCGGGTGAAGTGTTGTTGTTGTATCCGTATATGGCAAACTGTATGAGTGGCTTCATCAAGACAAAAGGTTAATCTGTTCATTATCAGAGCAAATCAAGGCGGGGTTCACTTAATGTAAACTTTTTACAAAGTTATGCAAATTAAGTCTTTTATTGTGAACTGTCAACGCTTTTAACAGCATTAGCTGACATAGTGCTAAAGAAGACTGTAGACATTAGGTGCTTTTGATTGACTGAAGAGCTGGTCCACCCAACCAGGGTCAAGAAACGCCATAAATGAGACAAGAAATTGTTCATCCTAAGATAAACTTAGATTATAGTCCATTTATCATAAAAATATTTTGGACAGCGTATGAGAATCCTTTTCTGGCTGTCTTGTGTAGAACATGTACATACACTGTAGGCATCCAATGTACATGTACATGGTCTTAGTATGCGTGAACGGTGATCGTTCCCGTGAATAATCGTTTGCGTAACCTCCACGTAACCTGAACGACCGTTCCCGTGAAAAAATAAGTCCTGGTTAGAGTTAATACTAAACTTAACCCTAAACCTAACCTTAACCCTTATACCAACTCTAAAGGACAGCACAAAGCCTAAACTAAACTTAACCCTAAACCTGCCACTGAAATTCACGTCATAAATTACATGATGGAATTACCTTTTTACCAGTAAGTTTGTGCAATTACTTGGGAAGATTTGCTACAAACACCAATCAATTCAGCAAATTACCTACATGTATATCATTCACAACGAATACTAAGTTTAAGATATGTTGAAACACATTTCCTGCTTTTGCTATTGTCTCATGCTGTTCTGTTTCTATTCCAATTATTGAGATTCATATATTTAGAAACACAGACGTCAATGCGAATCATTGGACAAACATATATATCGTGGTCACTAACCATTATCAATACATTATTCCTCTTACAGTTATCCATCTTCTACATATTGATCTGAAAATAATTTGTATATGCCTGTCTATATTGATCGAAAAATATGTAAATGTATATGTATATAAATCAATCGATTGTTTGCTATGTTGGCTAAACAATTGGTATCTTGTTATGAGTTCTACAAGGAGAGAAAACCATGGATCCGTTTAACAATTAACTAGATACCTTTAAATCAACCAGAACATCCAGAAGGATATATTACTTGCTTTTTGTTTCACGTCCTGCTTAAGGGCATTTCACGTATATGAGAGCAATGTGCTAAATCAGTAATGTCTCCCAAATATGATGAAGTGTGACATGTAGCTAGTGGTCTGTAAGCAACACAATGTTACACTATTGGTAAGATAGTATGGCTATACAATAAACAAACTGCCCTTTGCCTGACATCTCCAAAACCACCCTTGACATCACACGATAGTCAAGAATCAGACATCTCCAAAACCACCCTTGACATCACAGGATATTCAAGAATCAGACATCTCCAAAACCACCCTTGACATCACACGGTAGTCAAGAATCAGAGGACGGAAAACACCTGGTGTATAAATACACAAGACAACAATACATAAACAAAAGTTTGAAAATTTACATAACAAAATGCTGCAATAGCTTCATATTATCACACACCTCCGAGAGCACCAGGGCAACATGAAACAAACTCCCTCCACTAACCAAATTGAACTGGATGATAATGAGGGTCAAATAATCAAGTATGCGATAAATACAGTGTAAATATAACCTACAGAGCACTTGTTTTCTTGACAAGCCTTACTATAATACATGTATTCCTGTCTACATTGATTGAAAAATTAACAGCTACCATAACCTAGAGGTCATGTTGGCATGAGGCCCACGTCCATGGCTTAGCGGTTAGCGAGTGCGCTTTCTAGAGCCTACTCCAATGTACTGATCACAGGATTGAGTCTGTTTGTCGACTCTCTGGTATATGCCTGAGTCACAGGATGTGGCTCCGGCAATTGCGGGGGTGGTTTTTACGAAATTTTCTCTCAGTTTCCTGAGATAGGGCAAGGAACAGTGTGAAGTGGATAATTCGTTGTCATATAAGTGAAAATACCCTTGAGTAAAATGTTAAACCCTTATCAAACAAACAGAAACATGTTGGCAGGACTTGATGGATTCTTTACAAAAAGTTTAACATAAGCCCATGGCTAAGTTTTTCACCGTGTTATATATGCTTCAATTATTTCCTTAGAATCTTCAGACAAGCAATTCTCGCTTCAGTAAATATTAGCACGCTGGTTGTTGCAAGCTATTAATTATGCTGACATTGGAGAACTAACTGTTTAATGCCCTCTTAATTCAATAGAGTACAACGCTAAACCCCAATCAAGCAAACAAACAAACTGAATACAATGTTAGCGACGAGTTAACATCATCTACATGTATGTTCCCGCTTTGTTCCATCTATTCTGTACTGTACTTTTATCTGTTTTTATTCAGTAATGCCATCTCTGCTATTATTGTCCCTGCATATTGACAAGGTGATGCTAATAAGTCAGCTGTATTATAAATGGTTCTTGACAGTACTGTTCTGCGAAAAGAACTGCATTTCTCTACCTATTGAAGTGCGAATAATAGAAGAGCTGTGTAACTATTAGCAACATGCATTACAGAAGGTTCTAAGCTGATGGCACAATCTGGTCTAATCAAGTTGACCTTTATAAATGAAAAGCCGTTTCTATTTAAACTTTTGTTTTCTCACAAATCATTTAAAATAAATCATTTTAAGATGTAGGGGAAAGTAAATGGAAGCTGTCATTCATATTTTTATGAATTTTAATAGGAGAAATTATAGTGTGGGCTCCATTAGGATTCAACCTAGGTTTTTTATATTCATGTCATTGTATAAGAAGCTTTTGCCTGAATCATTATCGCTATTGTCATGCTATTGCAAGCGATAAGGTATTACGGTCCTATTGATACAGCATTGGGCAGGCAACATGGAAACAGAAATCCAAGACTCAAAATAATAAGGAAATTGCTAGTGTGATTTTATATTCATCTAAATGTGTCCATTATTCAATAGCCAATATCTTGGTATTATTTCAAAATGAAGAAACATCAATTTCTGGCATAGTAGGAAATCCTACTCAAATACTTTCCTATTATATGTGTCTACTTTGTTACATTTATATTCAGGCCTGTGCTGTTGGGGAGAACGAACAAAACTGGGTCTCCCCATGGTTATGTAATCTTAATTTAGGAGGACTGATTTATAGGTTTCCTAAATTATTTGCAGTCTAAGTCTCAATTTGCATTTGGCTATGTTAGGTTATGTCACAAAATTTTAGAGGACCTGTTTTAAGGTTCTGCATGAAAAGATTACAGCACAGGCATGTATATTACATATCTACTCTTAAATTCATTATTTTTATCCGCTTCAAACATCATGTATTATGTAGCTTAGGTCTTTCCCTATCAAAATGTGTGACCTTTTCTTGTAATCACACTAAATTTGACAACACATATAATTGTCAATCGCCAAAATCCCTTCAACCCATGGCAGTGGCTTAGTGGTAAGCCTGTCCGCCCAACAACCCTGCTTTGATATACTCTTCACAGTTCGAGTCGATCTGTCGACCATCAGGTATCTGAGTGAGTATTACAATATTGCTCCAGCAATAGCTGGGGTGGTTTTTACAAGGTTTCTTCTCGTTTTTGCACAGTATTTAAGCAAGGAACATTGTGAAATGGATATTTTATTGTCATGTAAGTGAAATACCCTTCAGTATGAAGTTTAACCCAAAACAAAGAAACTAAAATCCCTGGAACAATTTGCGTTGTAGTCATCTAGAACAAAGGTCTGGTTCATGATTTCTGTGAATACATACCTGGCATGGCAGAGGTTGAAGTGTTTTTAAATTTTCACCTGTCGTAGGAGACAGGTAGTTTAATTTTCTACCTGTCTCCTGTCCATTTCTACCTGTCCTCTTTTTTTGTGTGAGTAAAGTAAAAAAGGGCCTACGGTCACTTAGATGTGAATTAAGGATCATATTTATTATTTACCAATATGAAAACCTCAGTGTTTGAAACCTCAAGCTGATGACTCATAGAGCAAAGAAAAGTGAACACACTCATCTTCTTTATGAACTTAGAAGAATTTTTGAAATATTAATTGTTTTTTTAAAATAACCTGTCGCTGGAGACAGGTGGATTTTATTTTCACTTGTCGCTTGTGAAAATCCACTTGACAATGACCGGTAGACAGGCAACATTTCGACCACTGCATGGTTTCCGACTGGGTTGTTATCACTACGATTTCATACCTTAAATTTGCCCGCAGCTCTGGCTAAGTGGAAGTTTGTGCACTTTCTAATCCTACTTCTAGTCCATCTGTCAACCAACAGGTATATGAGTGAGTCACACAATGTGGCTTAGGCAATTGAGGGTTGCTTTTTACAAGGTTTCCTCTGGGTTTTGCTGTGTAATTTATAAGCATGGTAAAATTAACTTGATAACCCTAAGTTCATTGTAAAGTAGATGTGATAAACTAGAAAAAGACTGACAAATTATCATACCGAGTGTGGTGAATTTGAATATAGTATTAATCTTGGGTATGGATTTTCGTGTGTGACGGTGACTTGATACAATACTGAAGGAGGAGTTTGTCATCTTTTTCCGTCTGAGTCGTGCCTAATGATTTCCGTTCAACATTATCTCTCCTTGGTGTCCCTGGATAAGTGGATGGTGGTTGTCTGAATACACCTTTTTTCTTCTCCGTTCATCCCAGTAAAGCTGATTATTATTCCACTGGATTCTTCACAAGAAAGCAAATTAGATGAGACGAGAATGTGGCTGAAATACTCTAGAAAATTGATCAAGAGGTTTAAATAAATACATACTTGAGGTCATTGTCCACTACTGAAATTTGATCAAAGGCTATATACGAAATGTATTTATATAGTGCAGGAACTGAAATTGGTTTATGTTTAGAACAAAACAATCATCTTACCAGAAAATTGCTCATAATGTTTTCTTACATGCAGTTGTTTCCTGCAGAGATTCCTTAATGTCCAGATTATTCAAGGATTCATCAGGCCTGTTCTGTAATCTTTCAGGCATTACCTTAAAATTGGTCCTCTCAAATTATGTGAGATAACCTAACATTTGCATTTGTTTTGCTGATTTCTTAAATACATAAATGTACCTTTGTGTCAAAAATAAAACAAAATTACTTTAAAATACAATTTTCATTGATAATCAGATAACAAAATGGGTCAAAATCAATAGCAAAATACAAATTAAGACAAAGACTGCAAACAATTTAGGAAACCTATAAATTGGTCCTCCTAAATTGACCAGACCCTGCTTAAAAGTAATTTTTAAAACAGCTTCATGTAGGTTTTTGGGTGATGCTGGCACTTTTATGTGTGGAAATAAAAAACTTAAGTTACGCACAAAATTCCTCCTGGTGGATTCCTCATTCCTGGAATGTGGCCCTTTTACTGCAGGGTAACACTGTAAGATTTCTGTTTGTTTCATTCCCGTTTGTTTCACAGAACTACAGATATACATGTTTATACTATTGAGTGCAATTATTGAAGAATTTTCCTGCTTAAAATTTAATTGCGATCATGTTTTTCAACAGGCTTTTCAACATGTGTTGCCGTTGAGTACAACGTTAAATCCCAATCAATCAAATCAATTTGTGTTCCTTGAGTACCACTCTAAACACCAAACAAACAAACAATCAAATTTTTTTTTTGTGATTTCAAGAAAGCAGAATCCTAATCCTGTTCGATAAAGGTTAAAAGCTTCATTATTTGTTGGTGGTTCTTGCTTAAGCTGTATGGAAAGGTTTATGTTGATTAGCTTTGCTCTTGTCACCAGTGACATGTTTATGTTTTGCTTCTTTTGAAAAGATCAGATCCATGGTTACTAAACCAGGCAATATTTACACGGCTGCTTATGGAGTCTAGTAAAAACGGGATCATTCAAATATGAATAACATATATAGTGAGATGATTTAAAAACCATGTTAGAATCAATGTTTTCACAGCGCTCTTCATTAATTGTTCAGTCAAATTTCTATATATTGTACATCGTTATTATCATAACAGTGGTTAAAGTGCTCATCTTTGAATTCCCTTGCTTTTTGTACAGTGTGTGTAACCATGAAAAGCTGTAGTCATTGCAATTCTGGCCAATTTCTGGGCATGTTGTGCTGCTTCTAAGTCATTTTAATTAGTCTGCATTACCTAATTTATTTAATTCTAAGAGGTCATGTATGTAACCTTAAGATCAATATGAATTCTGAACAAGGATTTTTGCTCTATGTATATACATTTAATTTGGGGTTAAAAAAAATATATTGAACAACCATTTAGTCTACTCTAGACGGAAAAACGATATAAACCTAACAATTTATAGTTCAAGGAAGCTGTTAATTTGTCAATCAATGTAGAAAATATATTATGACCAGGCTCATATACAAACCATGTGTTATGTTGGTTCTATTTACACTCTCCTTATCACATACTTGATTATTTGAACGTCATTATCTTCAATTTCCATTTGTTTAGTGGCTTGAGGGAGCTTCTTATTCTCTGGTGCTCTCTGAGATAAACTGCCACACAAATCCTTCGCCCCTATTCCTAAAGGCAGTTTGTTTGAAGAGTAGTACTGTCTTTTTAGCTGCCACTGAGCAGCTCTATAACTCACTCTGTCTGACGGTCTGTCTGTCGGTCAGTCCCTCATGATGACGTGAACAGGATAGAAGCCAAACCGCTTAAGATAGAGACTTCAAATTTGGAATGCAGCTTAAATGATTCTACATTACACTCCTATTGAAAATGGGATGATTCTGAACAAATTTCAGGTTTCCATGGCGACAAATATCTCCCATTCGTCCCTTTTTTGACATGACGAAGTGAACAGGATAGAAGCCAAACCGCTTAAGATCACGGCTGGAATTTTCTAAAATTTCCAGAGAACGAGTAAAGCTGCAACACAATTTCCCGCCAGTGTACTGACCACACCCAACCTAGCATAATGCCTTTACAAACCTCAAACAACAGTTCAAATATACACAAATATGTTGCGTTTTGTTTCTTGTTGTAAAATATCATTTTTGACCCGGGGACATAACCATCTAGAGTCTCAACCCTAATAATTTTCATATATATCATAACGTCATGTATACAGTAATAATGTGAAAGTTGGTGAAATTTAGTGCAACGTCTAGATTTTTGTCAATTAAAAAATGTTGTACATTTCCGGATAGACAATACTGTATAAACTACATCACAACTGCCAGATGTCTGACCTAATTTTAGCAATTATGCTTTGCCCTGTTGTTTCTAGACGTCATATGCCTAAAATTGATAGTCAAATGAAGGCATACTTTAAATACAGTGAGGATATTTGCAACCAAACAAGTTTTAGACAATGAAAGAAAAGCTTTTCTTTTTGAGGTCGGCTCAATATTGCCGATTCCACAGTATTCGTATTTTTCCCGCCAAAATCGACCTGGAATGACAGTCTGCCAATCAGGGGTAATTGTCTTTATATGGTCAGACTTCAGTTTTAACCGACATAGGTGGGAGTGGCTTGTCAATTCAAACATTATATAGTTCAGCTGCTTGGACAACGCTTCATTGTTAGTATAATGTAGGCATTGGGCAAAACATACGTAGCAAAGCCGTGGTCTCATAACACACTATACACGTATCTATTTTTTATTTTTTTTGCTTTGCTACCTTCCCGCCTATATTCGGGATCTTCCCAGAAACAAGGTTACCGTGTTCCCGACTTTTTCCAGCCATGCTTAAGATAGAGACTTCAAATTTAAATATCATACTTAACTACACTCCAAACAAATTTCCGGTTTCCATTTGTCTTTCCCTGCTTTAACTGATTTACCCACTAGCTACTTGTTTTCAATAAAATTAGTTAATACAAAAAAAAATAAAAATTAATTGAATGTGGTGTTAAGGGATATGTTATTATAATAGGAAAAAAAACTCCTAAATTTTTTATTTTGATATAAGTTGCAATAAGTTTCAAAGTTGTAATTTGATGTTCACTGAAGTTAAATATTTGTAATCCTGAGAATCAAAGCTTTCCAAATATGTACACATATTATTCCAACCAATAGTCCAAATCCTCATGAGCTAAGACAAATCCTAATCGACCCAAAGGTCCAGCAAGACCTTAATCTTGTGGTCAGCCGGCGGCTGTGGCTTAGGGGTTAGTGAGTGCAAACAAACATATAATATTGTGGTTCCTTCAGTTTGTACCTCTATGATTTAATATAATGGGTTTTTTCATGTTATGTCGTCCGTACCAAAGTGCTGAAATTACTTCACAGATTTCAGGGACAAACAATTACTTGAATGTGTTGGACATGTCTTTTCATCGTGTTTATACTTGTATTGATTTTCATTTAGATGTTGTGTAAATGCTAAAAACAGTACCTTTTTACTCCCAAGTGATTTTGTCTAGCTTTTAAATTCATAAGAAAGGCTTTGAAAGCCTTTCTCTGGTACAATGTTTATTTTTTCATAAGACAAATCCTGTTTATTGTTGTTATCCCCTCTGGCTGATTAGTCAGTGAAAAGGCAGATATTGCACCATTTCGTCTTGCATATTTGATAAGCCTTTTTTTACAAATTATTTACAAGCTGCCAACCATTTGCTGATAACACCTCCTCCCACACCTCTTCCCTTTGTTTCCTTTACATTTTGTGTTTTCTCAATGCTTAATATAGTTTTTACACATCACTTTACACTTAATATCATGTGTCATCAATGCAGTAATACATGTGTCCGTCTTGAGTTTACTTTCTTTACTCAGAGTTAATTTCTCTCAACATAATTTGGGCCCTCAGTCATGGCTTAGAGGTAGCACCTTCACTAACCAAACTAAACCTGCTTCTATGTTCACAGGATTGAGTCCGCCTTTCGACCATCAGGTATATGAGCGAGTCACATGTTGTGGCTCCGGTGGTTTTTACGAGGTTTCCTCTCGGTTTTCCACCGTAATAAGGCTGTGTACAGTGTGAAGTGGACAATCCATCGTCATATAAGTGAAATATCCTTGAGTATGCATTAAACACCAATCAAACAAACAAACAAACATGTTGTGGCTCCGGTAATCGTGGGGTTGGTTTACGAGGTTTCCTCTCCGTTAACCACTGTTATAAGGCTAGGTGCAGCATGAAGTGGACAATCCATCATCATATAAGTGAAATACCCTTGATTACAATGTTAAACCCCAATCAAACAAATAAACTCAACATAATTTGTGACCAGTTTAATGCAGTGTTGTCAATATTTAATCCACCCATTATGCTTTCAGATTTTATCAAATTAGAGAAATAGCCTTTAGTATGTGTAATATTACAGGGATTTCTGACTGGTGTAGTGTTTCCTTAGTGAAGATCCACTTCTTGTGAATGTATTGGGTATCAGAGTGTGCCTTGCGAGGGTAGCAACTGTTTATTCTCATATCACCTATCAAAGTCTTTATCAAGATGCGTTTTTGTTGAGTTAAAAATGCGTACAGGGTGAAATTTTCTCTTCC
This sequence comes from Mopalia ciliata, assembly GCA_034783835.1. Classification (NCBI taxonomy): domain Eukaryota; kingdom Metazoa; phylum Mollusca; class Polyplacophora; order Chitonida; family Mopaliidae; genus Mopalia; species Mopalia ciliata. The sequence continues at coordinate 19,662 of JAVFBW010155488.1, forward strand.
AATCATTATATCTGAAAGTGCCTTTTACTTCATTGAATCTATGACTATTGGCAAACATTGTAAAGCAAACATTGCTAACACTGTTACGTTCTCTGGTGCGAACTTGTTTGTAGAAGAACAATTTAATTTCCTTAGAGACGAACTACCAATAGAATTTTGTTATAAAAGAGCTCTTTAATTAGCTTTTTCACCTGAAAACCAGGAAATTTGCATGATTTAATGCCGTATTGATTTATTTTTTTCCCTCTTTTTACTGAATTCCTTGTGTATAACCGTTCCCTTGGTTTTGGTTATGGTTGGGCAGTATGTCATATCTGTGTATATTAATGTATGATATTAACATACAGAATTTAGCTTCACAAGCCTGAAATCATGGCTGTCATTAATTTGCCCCCACTGTGTTCATTACCTCAAGATTTAATCTTTTTACTAATAAAGTTTAAATCAAAATTGCATTTTGATGACTCACTGGATTTCATCAAACATGGCATTTGGTAAATTAATTAAAATATCTAATTAACTAAATGAAACTCAAAGTTTGGATCAAATTTTGAGGAAAAAGACAGCAGTAAAGTTGAACGTTATTGTATGGAATGTGGCTAGATGAGTTATGGTTCTGTCAGGATTGCCGAAGAAGATAGAGTATCACTGAGATATCTGTTCCAAAACATTTTCCAAGATCGCTGTGTTAACCTGCATTTCATGCATTAGCTTTACTAAGCTGTTTATCCCAATGGTGACCCCTACAAATTTCTTTCAGAGTTTAATGATGTATTTTTATTATCTTATAGTCAGGGTCCTGGATCGTGTGTCTTACTTTCCCGTTTTCTAATGTTTGCTAAACTAACAGGTGGACTACCTTAATAAGGCCATCTATAATAATCTGTTTTCCGTAACCAGATGCCATCTACCTAAGGGCATTTTGTTTGAAGAGTAGCAATGCTGTCTTTACTGGACACCGGAGAAAAATTAACTTTCCAACACTATGGAAAACTTTCACATCTTAGTTTGGTTTATTATTATTGTTGGAATACATCACCGCGACTGTCATGTAAATGGAATTCCTTTAAGCATTGTGTAAAACACCAATCAATCAATCAATGAATCAATAAAAATAAGAGATGCGATTATATTGTTGTTGAATACACAACTGTTTTGTAACTTAAGTAGCCATAAGCATGTATTTATAGTTGGCCTAGACGTTCAGTACAACTATGTTTAAAGATCTTGTGGTCACCTTTTCTCATAAAGTCCTGGTGCTAGCTCTTCAAATAAATGTACTGCAAAAACAGTTTTTCAAACAAATCTAGACCATTAAATTTCATGTATTTATAAATGGACTAACCTTTCTGTGTGAACCCTCTATTCATAGATCTTGTGGTCACCTTTTTTTCATAAAGTGCTGTTGCTAGCCGTTCAAATAAGTGTATTGCAAAAACATTTTTTCAGTCCAATCCACACAGAAGCCACTGAATTTCATGTACTTTTAGTTGGATTAACCCTTCTGTACTTTCTGTATATTCACACAACTTGTGGTCACCTTTTCTCATAAAGTCCTGATGCTAGCTGTTCTAACAAAGTTTGATCAGTTTGTCCAAAAAGCACTATGCCTGGTAAATAAAGCATCATTACACATTTATATTCCCCCACCCCCCCACCCCCAAATATGCTGGCCTCGTTCTTCACAATTAATAGAATGTGTAGCGAATAGCTATGTTTTTGCCCTTTACCTCAGTCAAATTATCTTTTTAGCCCACAGTCATTCTGACTGTGGGCTATTCTCATCACTCTCCGTGGTCCGTCCGTCCGTCCGTCCGTCCCATAACAATTCTTGTTATCACTATATCTCAGCAACTGCTGC
>JAVFBW010155500.1:0-11968 GCA_034783835.1 Mopalia ciliata
ATGAATCCGCAATAGCAAAAGGCACAACTACAGTTAATGGTTAATGTGCCTACATGTACCAAGTTACATAAAGATTGGCCTTATGATTTTAGAGTTATGCTCTGGAAACGGATCAGTAGGCTCCGGACGGACGGACGGACAGACAGACAGACAGACGGACGGACGGACGCTGATCATACCGTAATACGACCGATTTTCATCGGGCGTATAAAAAAGAGAGACTCGATCACTTTAACTGTGTGTTTCTGCTTTGTCATGACATCGTTGGCAGCTTAACTGTGGCATACTTAATTAAGCCGAAACATTTTTTTGAAACTATAGTTTCTGTTTTCTGGAAAATAATGGGCATCCCAGTTTGTATTATGTTACAATGAAGTTACAAGACGTCCATTGCTAAGTACGTTATCCTTTATTGGCAGGTTTTCAGCGAAATTTGTTCTGAGCCTGCTCATTTAATCTCTCTCATCGCGGCCAGGTGCAACTTTTAAATGGAATGTGGATTTGTTTTTTACTTGCCAGCAAAATTTGCGCTGCCAGCGCAACATTTTCCTCTGTTGTGTCGCGAGTTGAAAATGAATATGGATTTGTTATTGTCAGCCAGCTAAATTTGTGTCTATTAGGGTATTTCTCCAAAATGATTTTAAAACTAGGGTGTAAATTGGATCTTGGTCCATACCAAAATAGATCAAATCGAGAAAATCATTATACATGTATTAATAAATAACAAATGTTGCCGGTTTGAAAGTAGAACTTATACGTGATTGGTCAGATGGAGACATCTTATGTTCATTGAGCGCGGGTGAGAAGCGTGAGTAATTGAAATAAAATGTCTGGAGTTTTATTATCCAATCAGGATGCTATACCGGTACTTAATAACAGTTTCCATCAGTGGTTAATATTAGCGAGATTGAATGAAATAGTAACACGTAGAACACTTTCGCCTAGCTGTTCCAGGGGTATGCCTTATTAGAGAACAACTTTGGCAAAATAAAGCTCATGCCATACGTTCCATGGTGCAACATTTCTACTCTTATACGACTCGGACAGGCATCATGCAACGTCATGTTTGGGTTTTATACAAGGTAAAGTGCATGATTTTGACCAATCATAGCACGACAGATTAACGGGTGCAACAGTCTCTATTATATGTTTAAAATGAAAACAATATATTTTTTTCACGATATAAAAAAAAATATTTCGCTGTATTAGAGAAAAAAGTTTTTAAGTAAATCCAATACAGATACTGCATGTTTTAGAATGGAACATCATAAGTTGTCATATCAAGACGTTTGGTGTTCAACTTTGGTGTTCTACTTCCTAGGTGGAGACATTGAGTTGTCTTAGTCTCGTTCACTATAAAAACTCTCGCGAGAATACGACTGCTCTAGATTGTGTATTCCGTCCGATCGACAGATAGAAAAGTTAATTAATTGTTGGGCCTATATTAGCTGAGAATACTGTTCTTTTAGTTCAAACAGAGGGTATTTCTATGTTATTTCCCCCTTGAAGCAAAGTTTTAATGAAATGAAGATAAAATCTTTTAGCAGGATGCGAAAAATTAGTATTTGTATAACTTCAAAACACCATCTTAAGCATACTCTAAACGCAACAGATTTGTTTGTACATTTCGCCGTTTTACTTCCAATCTATGCATGTTCTATGAATTTTTCAATTTTGGATGTTAGTTTTGTCCTGCTTTGTGTCGATTTTTAGCCCTTGGAGTATTTCTTTACGAAACAAATCCTTTGAAATGGACTTTCTGGCTTGTGTATCCATATTTATCATCGTATTGTAAAACAAATGTTAATCCACTGCAATTAATGTATGAATAATATAAACACTGTTAAAAGTTGGCTATTTTCAGATTTGAATTTCTTGTAAAACTGGGACTCAAAAAGACCCTCAGTTTTTTTCAGATTAAAAAACCTATGCAAAGAACACTCAAGTTCAAGAAATTAATTGCATGTTTGTTTGGGGGGGTAATTGGTATGTGAAGCAAAATTGGTTAATAAAGGTATCCCAAGACGTGTTATATTAACGGAAGAGATGCAAATAATTGAAAACCAAATATATAAGCACTTCAAATTGGTGTTGATAATGGATAGTGAGACGCATGGCCAAACCAAGTTACTTAATTGTCTTCTTTCAGAAAATTAAATTAAAAATATAAATCGAGAACCTTGTTTTTTCCGGAATAATGACAGGAGTTATTTACCGAAAAAGTACGCCTTTTTTATTTCAAAATTCAAAATTGTCTAACGTTTGGTACTAATTTGTAATTACAAATTACTTATTTAACATAACGTCAGAGTGTAATTATTTTGTTTCAATTTAGTACTTGATTTCTAAAGACTATTTTTATTTGTGAGGCTATATATGTCTCTGCCGAGTAGGCCGATTGTTAATGCGAGCACAGACACTCGTATATAGCCAGTAGACATGTGCTCTCGGGAGTCTACGTCATTCGTAATTTATAATAATACACAAGATGTGAAACGAGCTTTCGCAGTTATGCCCACAAACGATGGTTTAATAGTCTCTTATATACAGCTAGATGATAAAAATCCCAAAGTAGGTCGCACAAAAGGTTAATTTACGACTAAATGAAGAACTGCTCACAAAATTCACTACATACTCGTCTACAATACAATTCAATTTGGATGGCTCATGTTTGGCGGAAATATTCTCTTGTATGCCTTAAAGATAGCGAATTTCCCACTTTTGACCAAATTTCCCATATATTTTAAATGGGGAGTTTTTCGAAAAATGAAGACCATTTTTCTTTCAAAGCAGTACGTAGTTGTTCACACGTAACATTTATATTTTCAATTTCGTCATACTTCCAGGAACATTTATGGAAATTTTCATTAATGTTGTATTCTCGGAAACAAACTTCTCATATTACAATGTCACTTCCTTTTAACTGCACCAAAACTATTCAGATCTGTTGGGCGGCGGAATCATACGTAGGACATCAAAGAAAGTAGGCCACGCTCACTGGCCTTTCAATTTTTATGCGCTTCACGCCAGAGAGCCGTAGTTGGTCGGCAGAGTTGTGCCTCCTTCTCTTTATAGCTCCGTGGTATTATCGGTATATGAAACCCGGTGGTTCTTATCGGCCATCGAATAGCATATTAACGTCTTGGCGTCCTCGCATCTTCGCGCCCTCACATATCTGTGGTACCAAAAACTCCAACAAAAGTGTTGTTAGCAACTTAGCACCTTAACTAGTCAGTATTGCATACGCTATATAATGACGGTACCTGGATCTAACCGTAACCCTACCGGCCATCATACTAAATGACCGTGACCATGTAGATGATCGGGAATAATTGTGTAGATTAAAAGCAATCTCAAGGACCGACAACTTTCGTGAAGTATCAATCAAAGGGCGACAACTTTGCAAGATACTGGAGCAACAACAACGTTCAGAAGCATGTCTTCTTCGTCCTCCGAAAATGAAGATAGTTCGCCTAAAAAGACCAGACTGGAGCAGGGAATCAGTGGGAATGGCGTAAGACCACTCATTTCTTTATATATCTTGTATTTTAGTTTAATGCAAGGCGTCTTGAAGGGAATTAGCAGCAGTGTCGCACAAAACTGACCACTAAAGGTCCAATTTTCGTACTACACATGCCCTTTTAATTATTTTGCAATTAAATAACCTCCATTCAGTTAACACAGGTTTAACTTGAAATAGTCGAGAGCCGTCTTTCGTTCCGTGTACAGCACCAAGGGAAGTCCTATTCTAAGTGTTTTTCCTGTTATAATCTGGGTGGGGTATTTAAGTCTTCCACATCGTGAGGTAGCCCAGTTTACATAACAGTGAGGAGTTCACCTCCCAGTCATGGTGTAAAAAATCCTGCATACTTAGTGCGTAAGCGGGGCGCCACGATCCAGACAATTGGAGCATTAAAATAAAGCCAAATCCAATTATAATGTCCCATCTATCCCCGCTGTCTACCTTACAGTCTTCCTCAGGCACGTAAGCGTGTTCTACGCCACTTTTTATCTGCTCCTGTCGGTCTATCTGCTCGAAATCGCCCATGCTGTCCATATTTGTATATTTACCAAACTCGTACATTTAGGAATTTGGACAGCATGGCGTGCTTGGCGATTTCGAGCAGATAGACTGACCGGAGTGGATAAAAAGTGGGCAGAACTTGCTTACGTGCCTGAGGAAGACGGTTAGGTCTCCCTTTGTTTGCTAAATACATTAATGTGCCTTTGTGAAAAATATTTTTTTAAAAGAAGCAGAATTGCCTTAAAATGCCATTTTCTTTGTCAAAATCAGTAGCAAAATGCAAATTAAGACGAAGAATGCAACCAATGTGGGAAACCTATAAATCAATCCTCCTAAATTAAGTTTGCATAACCATGGGAAGACCCCATCTGTCCATTCTTCCCATCAGCATAGACCTGCATACATGAGCAATAATGCCAATCTACACATAATCCCAATGGTATACTGGTACATATATGTCTAGAAGGGTTAAATGAACAAACTACCATACAAGTTCTGAGAAACACATGTTTTCATACACCCTCTTCATAAGGATGGCTTACTTGGAGAGTACCAATGCATACATAGCTATGCTGCCTTTACGCAGCACTGGAGAAAGATTAACATTCCAACATTATAAAAACACATGTTCGTTCTGCTTGTGTAAATTTCTCTTGGAATACACCCCTGTCACATAGCCCTGTGAGGCAGTGGGTGGGCCATGGCCCTGCAGAATACTCTACTCGATCGTAAGAGGCGAGAAAAGAGGTTGCTTTCTGTTACCCTGGTGTTCGCAGAGCTAAAGAGTAACAGGAAGCAGATTTGTTTGTGATGTCCTGTATTTGTACCCATCGTCATGTAAGTGAAATACCCTTGAGTACGACATTAAACACCAATCAAACAAACAATCAAAACAGATAATCATTTACCTTCTTAAGAATTCTTAGATACAATGAAATCTATCAACATCATAAATCTCCAATTGAGCAAAATGCATAGTGATGCGTAATATTAGAAAAACAAAATAACAATGTACATGCTAGTGGAACCGAACTTTAGGCGTAGAATAAATCTGTGAACAACTGTGATAATCTGTAATAGTGAAGTCCAACGCGTAAAACAATTTAAATTCTTGGGTTTATTCTTAAATGACAAACTAAATATGTAAAACACATATTGAATAAGCTTATATAGGTACAAAAATCTCACGAAACACTGGTTTCATCAACAATATCAAAGATTCCTTAAATAAACAGTATGTTTACTCTATACTACTCACTTGTATATCCCTGTTTATGGCATCACTCTTTGGGATAACACATACGAGTTCCATTTAACATTGCTCTTTTTATCTGAAAACATGCAGTTCGTGTGATTGGTCTATTAAATCGTTTAAAGAGCACACAGCACCTATATTCTCAAAATAACAAATCCTTCCACTTTCTTTTCTAACAGTAACATAGTTTTATCAAATAAGTTCTTCCATAACCCTTTTTTCAATTGGTCCCAGTGAATTGAGCAAATTACCAACCCATATTCGTATTGTTGAATCGCAACCTGTTTAGATCTAGACTAAAAACTTACTTACTGAATTTCATCCCACAGTGAAGCTACAATTCCATATCAGTTGCCACCTTTTATTTGTTTAAAACTTAAAATACATGTAGCCACAGTAACTGCTACACTAATACATCGCCACCATGTAAATGAAATACTCTTAAGTACGGCGTTAAACACCAATTAATCCACCAATCAATAAAATATTAATAAAGCCCAACATGAATAAGAAATTATATTCAGTCAAGAAATAAATATACAAATTACATCAGTGATTGAAACTCAGATTACAATGATTCCACTTCTTCTATCGAAAAGTGGCAGTGTCAACATCAAACCATAATAAACTTATTTCACTTATGAGTAAATAAACACTTAACAGCCAAAATTTAATATCAATAAACACATTGATAAATATTTGTTTCATTTTGGACACAAAGCTGTGTAAAGCGATCTTAAAATTCTGACAATCCATTATCCTTGTACAGAATAATAACTGACAGGTTCCCTTCTTAAATTATTGCAATAAAAATGAACAGCATGAGAAATACTAATTTTATTTTTGAAAATTATGAATATATAGAATTGCTTGGCACTTTAATGTAATAGATTGCTACTCTATATGACTTCACAAGATTTATGTGGTCGATTTGCTTTTAAAGTAAAATTTGTACTTATTTTATGGCTTTGCATTGTACATGCTAGGTTGAAATTTGGGAAGAAAACTCTCAAAAACAAAACAAGACCTGAAAACACCTGTGTATTTGCAGTTACTAGAAAAAGTAGCATTTCATTCCTCAGGTGGAGAGGCAGTCTCCATTCATAATAGGTTTGAGATAAATTGATTAATTAGTCAGCAGTAAAGTGCTAGCCTAGTGAAATTGAGCCAGGGGCATAGTGGAAGAAACCTTGTGAAAAGCCACCCCCACAATTGCTAGAGCCACAACATGTGGCTCGCTCATATACATGTACCTGATGGTTGACAGGTGGACTCGATCCCCTGAACGGTTCAGGAAGCAGGTTCAGTTTAGTAAGCAACCATGCTACCAGCACTAAGCCACAGCAGTGGGTCCAATTTAAGATTTGAGTCATGACAAATAACAAAATGATTTGTTTTATGGAATACTGTATTTTAGTTAATTTGGGCTAACACTTCCTTAGTTCGAACAGAATCTAGAATTGTTCTAGAGTCCTAACAAAGAAACTGTTATTAACACTATTTTTGGTATTTTGCCATATTAACTTTTAACAAAAAAAAACAAAAAAAAACAACAAAACCATTTATCTGTTCTGGACAATGGTTCTAATGAATGAAACTCACTTTGATGATTTAAATTTTGCATCCCAATATGTGGTTTGACTTTTTGAGCTGTATTGCAGGGTACCTCAATTATATTTGTGTTTTATCGCCGCACACAAACTTATGTTAAATGTTCATGCCCTCATATAATTTGCTTCCTGTTGATTATTTTCCCTGAGCAGACCAGGGCAACGCAAAGCTTTCTAACCACCACCAGCTACTCCAACTTAGCATGTATTTACCGGCACGTCCGGCAGTGTATCCAAGAGTAATTGACACCAGCACAATTAATAAATGTGAATGGTTTTGCTGAATATAAAGACAGGGTTGCTATGCTCTGAAGAAACAAACAAATTTTGAGCACCAGGCAGGAGCTTAGCCAGAATTCTGAAGTAGGGTGTCCAAAATGCTCATTTTGCTTCACTTTTCATATAACTGTGTGTCAAATTTTGACACTTTTCCTATCTCTCGCATGTTAAAATTGTCCAAATGAGGCAATTCTCACTTGAGGGTGTCCATTTGGATGGGTGTCTGCCTAACCCCTTGGCACCAGGGAGAAGGAAATCTCCCTACAACCACGCCCATTTAACACATGGAACATGAATAGTAAATAACTTTACAAGGACAACTATGTGCAAATAAATAAATAAACAATGCTCAATGCTGGCTAATACATGTACTGACATTAAGCTTAATCTCAAAATACTTCATGGAACAAAAATAAATATAAAAAGATAAAAAATAAGGAATTATTTTCATTTCAGGTAATTTCATTGTCTCCAAGCTGAATGGATGAAGGGACAAAGTGTTACATTGACATTGCATTAAAGAACTAGCAAAGAAGATCTCTGTTGACCCTGTGATGGAGGCCTGCTCCGTATCCAAGGCAACTGGAACCTCCCGCTAAAGATGTGTAATTGACATAAATACCTATAAAACATAAACGCTTTTGACTTTTGTTGCAAATACAATAATTTGCTTATTTTCTCAATGTTGCTCTTCGAAGTAATGTTTTATTTGACAGTTGTGCCATATTTGTACAACATCCAGTGATATGGGTCTGAAAGTTGATAAGGTAGGTCATTTAATCCTTCTAAGGAAGTCCTGTGATGACCTAAATGGCCACTTAAAAATAATCAGGGCAGTTCAAATGCTGAGTAAAGCTTTAACTCTTTGCATCCGGCAAGCCTCTGACAGCGGCGATATTTGAGCCTTTTTAGATAAAGTATTCCTAATGAAGAAAATATAAACTTTTCTATACTTATGACTCTTTTTAAAAGTTATGGCCATATTAATTTACACACATAATTTTTGTTTACATTTTTTACAAGGATATTCCGTCTAAATAGACCACATGTGAAAAACATTTTCCGGAGACAAAGAGTTAATGCTCAAATGCTGTTACTACAGGAACACTTTGTTCTTTTCTTTTAGGAATAAAAATTAAATATAAATAAAAAGCGACTGTCAGACTAAATAATACTTCACATAAATTGTACAAATACAAAATACTTACACATTCTATATCAAATAGAAACAAAATACTGAAATATACAAAGTTATAAAAAAGGACATATTTTACAATTTCTGTTTTGTGACATAAATATAATATGTGATAAAAATGTTCAAGACACATACATATTTAAAATGTACATTGAAAGACACGCTTGTGACATGATATTTATATAACTTCACACAAAAAATAAATACAAAGTTATTGTAAAGTGTTTTTATAACCACTTTGTATATTGCTCGCTCCAGTTCAAAATCGCGCTTACAAAACAGCATTTCAGTTGGTTAAATGATTCTTCAACAAAATCACAGGATAAGTCATAGAAGGGCACCATGGGGAAGCCGATGTGTTGGTTTGGTTTCCTAATAATGAATTGAGAACATACTTTGCTTGAATCCATCCTAATGGCTGTTCCACAGGCCTATGTGACTATGTCTCAAGATGTTTTACAGATGAATATTCCTGTTTCCAAGCTTTGTTTTAAAAAAAAAAAGAACAGAATAAGCCAAATCAACGCATAACAATGGTCAGCTCCATGGGACCCACAATCCATTCATGACACACCGGGCAAAGAAAACACCTGTATTGTTTCACTTTAAATAATTTTATATCATTCAGTGTTACTTTGTTTTAAATTATTTGTCCAGCTGTTAGAATGAATCCCCACTTGATTTGCTTTGAGTTCTTCATATCCTCCACATGAAGAAAACAACCAAATTATTTAAAATCATCAATGTCAATTGATGATACAAAAAAGGATTCCTTCACAAACTCAATCAATGTCGATTCACGAGTCATCTGAATCTGGGTTATTTGATCAGATTTGAAACTTTCTTCATCTAATCCAAAACCTGGGAAACCAACCTGAAACATGGATTGGAGGGGAAGTCCAAGCAGGTTCACAAACAGTGTCTAGAGGCTGGTTATATTGGGCAAAGTTCTTCATTTAATCCAAAACCTGGGAAACCAGCCAGAAACATTGAACAAGGATTATGTGTCCAGAGGCTGGTCGCTGGAAATTCTCGATAAGAAGATGACGTCACACCATGTTGAAGGCCTTTCTCTAATACACTATTATCGATTTATTCTGGAGTAAGCCAGTTTTGACTAACCGGTCCCAGATTGACTCAAATCATGCATTGGAGAGTTTATCAGAAAGCCAACACGCATCACTCTGTACGGTTTTGTATTAAGAAGATGCCATATTAAGAGTAAATTCCACAGTAAGAGAACCTTTTTAAACATAGTGAGAATGACACATGAGTTTCTCAGTGGTGGCAACACTTTAGAAAAGCACTGAACACTAATCACAATGACTTCAATTGTAAGGTCTAAAGATTAACTGGAAATCCTTCTGATGGAGGAGCGTAGCTGTTTTATAGAGACGTCATTGGAATACCGTCCTGAAAAAAAATCAAACATAGGAATATAAGATATGGTTATTTTATTATATGATGGTAATTTGGAAATGCATAAGATCCTCTGTTGGATTGTAGTTCAATGCTGTTCTTATAATAAAGCAACTCTGAAAAGAAGCATTTTGGTGTTCTCAACATTTTTACTTTAATGAAGTAATCATCAGGTGGTAAATTGATTATTCCAGCTCATTGAAGGAAAGAAACCAACCACGCACTAGCAACAAGACAAGGCATAACACAAAGACTTGTTTGATTGGGGTTTAGAGTTCTACTCAAGGCTATTTCGCTTATATGCCAATAGATTGCCCTATTACGGTGAAAAACTTGGAGGAAACATCATAAAAACCACCCCCACAATGCTGGAGCCACAACATGTGACTCGCTCAAATACATGATGGTTGACAGGCAGACTCGATCCAGAGAACGGTAATTGAAGCAGGTTCAGTCTAGGAAGTGCACTCGCTACCACTAAGCCATGGCTCCACAATACAAAGAAATCACAAACAGCTTGTGTTGCCCCTTCGCTCTGAGAGAGACTAGTCACCATCCCACACAATTGTGATGAAAGAAAATGGTTCCTTACCGCACTTCTGTATGTTTTTGTGCCATCAATTTCTGAAAGGACTGGCCAATTCCTGTCATCCAAACTTATGTCTGTCTCAAACGACTGGTTTGTATATCCACATGTGCCTCCTTCAGGCTCACCCTCTGGGGGAAATTAGAGAAATAAACTCAGCAAGTCTAACACATATGTATTTAGTTAATCAATTGGTGCTTTACTGTAAACTTACCCAGGGTTATTTTTCCAATCAACCTCTTGGCATTGTTTATATGCAATAAGAAATGAACTGAATAATGTTGATTTTTTTTCTTCCACGACTTACTATGGTCTGCATGGGTTTTTAACATACAAACACCAATTGACAGTTAGAAAAGGTAATTTAAACAAAAATTAATTTCAATTCAGAAAATCTCACTCAGTCCATCAGAAATAGAATTTGAACCAATCTGTTTATAGTCAGCCTACCTGTGTTATCTCTGGTCCCTGTGTTATCCCTTTGTGGATGCTGCAATCCACCCTCCATATCCACCTGAACATTGTGGATGGTTGCTGCCAATCCACCATCCTGAGATACAGAGCTTTCACTATCAGCACGAGATAACTGAGGGTTGTTGTTGTAATGGAAGTTACTTTCACTTTCGCTTTGGTTATAAGAGTCTCTTGAATCTTGGGAACCCTGCCTTTCTATTGGCTGAGAGTAAGGGAGGTGCCCATTGGTTGGTTTATGTGATCTTAACTGGGCCACTTCTTCTGTTGCCGTGGCAATGATAGTATTTGATTTTGATTCTGCATAACTGTCATATTTATTCTTTGATTCTGGAATTTCTGAAATTCAAAAGTGAATACAATATCTGTTGTAGAATAAGTATCGCTTTACATGATTTATTACTAAATAAACAAGAGAAAAGCAATCAGACACTGCTAAAATAGTAACCAAGATAAAGCCCAGACATATTGGCCTTATGGAGCCAATTTTTATAATTAATGGGAAAATTTGCATGATTCCGTGAGTTTTTTTCTACGTTGCTCATCTGCTTACATAGAAGAATGCATTATGCAAGTTTCAAAAGCCAAATAGTAACCAAGATACTGCCCAGAAAAGCTTCTCGTAGAAAAGGATCCAATTTGCATAGTTTCAGTATGGGGAAATTTGCATAAAACTGTGATTTTTGGCTACATTGCACATCTGCATACATACAAGAATTCACTATGGAAGTTCAAAAATCCTAAGTGAAATAGTAACCAAGATACAGCCTGGACAAGCTTACCGGGCAAATGGACCAATTTGCATAACTTCAGGGGAAATTCCATGATTTGATTTTTTTTTTCTACGTTGCATATCTGCGTACATAGAAGAATACATTTTGCAAGATTCAAAAGCCTAAGTGAAATAGTAACTAAGATACAGCCCAGAGAAGCTTACCGGACAAATGTAGCCAATTTGCATAATGAATGGGGAAATTTGAATAATTCTATGATTTTTTTTCAAACTTGCACATCTGCGTACATAGAAGAATGCATTATGCAAGTTCCAAAAGCCTAAGTGAAATAGTAACCAAAATACAGCGCAAACAAACTTACTGGACACATGAACCACTCTTACAAGAGAGACAGA
>JAVFBW010155511.1:0-11968 GCA_034783835.1 Mopalia ciliata
CCTGGTGTTCTGTGACGCCTGGCCCAACTGACCCGTAGTGTTATGTGACGCCTTGCCCAACACCCTTGGTGTTATGTGACGCCTTGCCCAACTGAACCTTGGTGTTATGTGACGCACTGCCCAACTGATCCCTGGTGTTATGTGACGCCTTGCCCAACTGACCCTTGGTGCTATGTGACGCCTTGCCCAACTGATCCCTGGTGTTATGTGACGCCTTGCCCAACTGATCCTTGCTGTTATGTGACGCCTTGCCCAACTGAGCCTTGGTGTTATGTGATGCCTTGCCCAACTGACCCTTGGTGTTATGTGATGCCTTGCCCAACTGACCCTTGGTGTTATGTGACGCCTTGCCCAACAGACCCTTGGTGTTTTGTGACGCCTTGCCCAACAGACCCTTGGTGTTATGTGACGCCTTGCCCAACTGACCCTTGGTGTTATGTGACGCCTTGCCCAACTGATCCCTGGTGCTATGTGGCGCCTTGCCCAAGTCAACCCTGGTGTTATATGACACCTTATCTGGCTTATTTGACTCTGTCAGAACCCTTGGTGTTATGTGGCGCCTTGCCCAACTGACCCTTGGTGTTATGTGATGCCTTGTCCAACTGATCCCTGGTGTTATGTGACGCCTTGCCCAACTGACCCTTGGTGTTATGTGGCGCCTTGCCCAACTGACCCTTGGTGTTATGTGACGCCTTGCCCAACTGTACTGAACTTGTGTTTTGCCTGGCTCATTTATGATATATATTTATATGGTTGGTATTCTAATATGATAAATTGAACATCCGAATTCCAAGCATAATTTCGTGGAATTGGATTTGTTTAACTACATAATAAAGGCGTTAAGAAGAAAACAATGGTATAGTTGAAAACATTCAACGCCTTGGTAGCCGGACATTGCGTTAAATATGTTTGTTGAATGTTAAACGCCATGAACTCTCTCGAGAAGAGTGTTTGTAACCAATTCACCAAGAAGGAACTGTCTGAGATATATTGTTGATCATGGTATAGTCGGGGATTTAGAGTGAGTCGAATTGACAGTGCCAGACTGGTCTACAGTGTCTATCAGCTGTATTTGCCAATCATATTTAATATAATCTGCTGTACATATTCCCATATTAATTTGATCATTTTTTCTTTTCGTTTTAGTTAAACGACGAAGAGAAGCATATGGGTAAGAGAGATCATTTGGCACTTATTGCATTCGACCCACTGCTTAAATTATATTTATAATATATAGAGGACCCAAAGGTCCCAGGTTCGAATCCTGGTGGATGCAAGCTTTTCTTTCAAAATATATAGAGTATTTCTATGAGTTACGGTCTTGCTGGACCCCTTGGGCTCACAATGAACCAACTTTTTTGTTTTATCAATTTGATAAAAAGTAAGGTATTCAAACTATATGTTAGGGGAAAATAATTCAAAATTCTAATTACAAACAGTTAAAATTTGAGGTTATAATTTAGTTTTCCCTTGATCATATCCAAGTGGCCATACTTTAATCACCTATTTCTGGCGCTACAGTTTTAAGCAGACTCTTATAGCAAGCCGTTTTATCACTTATACCTTTATTCTACATATGTATGTGGAATTCTTTTTTAATTATGTTGAAAAGATTTTCACTTATGCGAAAAAGAATTTCAAATATGTAGAATAAAAATTAATTTTACATATGTAGAATTTTTTCAACATATGTGAATTATTTTTTACATAAGTGAAATAAAACAACAAAACCTAACTATATCACATATGTGGAAAAGAATTTCACTTATGTAAAATAAAGTTTTATTTTAGATATGTACGAAAGAGTTCCACTTATCAAAAAAACACAAGGGTCTGTATCCAACCTTTATTTCTGCTCCCATTGTCTTTTGTAGACTTTCAAGGTGATGTAAAGACGATTGGAGTATATTCCTCATGCTATGCAAGTTTAACCATAGCAGGGCACACTACCAAATAGAGACATTTAATCAATTTGTCCACTATAACAAGATTACAACAACAACAAAACAAACCCCAGTTAAAATAGGTCATTGAGTGCAGACTGCCAAAAGTCAAACACATATCAACAGCCAACAATACAAAAATATACGTTCTGATGAAAAATAAAGAGTGAATATTATATTAGGTGACGGGTTTATTCTTATTCAGTATTTTTATTATAGTCTACATCATATTTTCCTTATAGGCTAGGCTTTTATCCCAGACGAATGAGATGCATTAATGCTTTCTACAGAATCGGTCGCAGTTTTAGGCTTATAAAACAAATGTAGTTTCCCTGATTTATTCTTCACTAGAAATAACAAATCCTTTGCGAAATGCAGAGAATGGATGTCCTTCTGATCAGATTGATCTTTTGGAGCAAATTCATTAACGCCATAACAGGGCACACTCCCAAGTCGAGACATATGATCAGTTTGTCCACTATAACGAGATTACACCAATAAGAAAGCAAAGCGCAGATATATATAGGTCACTGAGTGCAGACTGCCAACAGCCGTCAACAGCCATAAATGCAAAACCAAACGTTCTGGTGACAAATAAAGAGTGATTGTTATATTAGAAGATGGTTTATTATTATTCAGTATTTTTATTGTATTCTACATCATTTTATTTTCCCGACTATATCCCAGACGAATCAGACGAAGTAATGCTCTCTACAGAATAGGTCGCAGCTGTAGGCTTATAAAACAAATGCTGTTTCCCTGATTTATTCTTCGCTAGGAAATAACTAATCCTTTGCGTAATACAGAGGATGGATGTCCTTCTGATCAGATTGCTCTTCTTGAGCAAATTCATTAACGCTAAATACAGGCTGTTAGGGAGAAGTCAGTAACTGAAGTCATGGATGTTTTTATTTACATATCTAAAAAAGAGTTCCACTCACCTTTTTATTTACATCAAAAGATTTCCACATATGTTGAATTAGGGTTTATTTTAGATATGTAGAATTCTTTTTCGCATATTTTAAATTCTTTTTTACATAAGTGAAATGTTTTTCAACACATTACATGTTGAAAACATATGTGGAAAATAATTTCACATATGTATTATGAATTCTTTTCCACATGTGCGAAATTTTATTCAACATATATAAAATGAAATCATTTATTTTACATATTTTGAAATAACTTTCAGATATTTGGAAAAGATTTTCACATATGTGGAAAAGAATTCAACATATGTAGAATAAAGCTAGAAGTGATAAAACGACTTGACAGACTCTACATTTTCCACGGCGTGTTTCTAGAAAACTGTTCATGGTAGAAATTTTAAATTTATGATATTGTAAAGAGCACAATGCAATATACTAAACGATTTCTCATTTTTTAAATGTTCGTTCTTGATTTTTAAAAAAATGTTTTCTGAAAGTTGTAACACTTCCCAATGTGGGATAGACAAACAAATCCACGGTGATCTATCTAATCAATTTTTTTAAATAATGTGGCACTGTTAACTGATTCGAGGCCTATTCTTCTAGGTCAATGAATCTGATCAGTCTCATCTTTATTCCACATTGAGATATAAATCTTGAAAAATTGAGTCAATTTACAATATGTTTACAAATAATAATTTGATTTTCACCACATTCACATATGTGTAATCCAGAGTATTCAAGCTTTCCAAAATTGTATAAATATATGGTACAGATGTATAGTCTTCTGCATTAGAGACTAAACACAACAGGTGTTGTGAAACTTGACCAAAGCATAACGTTAACCTGAGATATCAAATTGATGAAAACAGGGTGGCAATTTGCAGTTATTTCAATTCAAGCGAGAACTAAAAGAAAATTACTATCCGAGTTTACTTAACATCTACGGGTCACGAATTTGAGATTATATTTATCCCATAAATGCCTTTTTTTGTTTATTTCAACTCATGTGTCAGTCAACAGAGACTAAACGGTGCAAATTTCAAGCAGCTAGGCACCGGGCTGTTTATATGTCGAATCGTTAGGTACCGGGTTGTGCATATTTCAAATAGCTAAAAAATGTTTTGGGTCCAAACATCTCTAGTTAAAATGTTCCTGGAAAGTTTAGCATGTTACATTAAAACGTTTCTTTATATTGTCAACAATTGCTATCTGCTTGTCTTAGAATACTACGAGGCGTTCTCTCTGTTCGATAAAGACGGGGATGGTACCATAACAACAAAGGAGCTGGGAACTGTGATGAGATCACTCGGTCAAAATCCAACTGAAGCTGAACTACAGGACATGTTAAACGAGGTGGATGTGGATGGTCAGTTACAAAGTCACGTGACTCTCGTTTTTTACTGTCGGCGAGAATGTTGTAGAATTTCGTACCCTCTCACTAAACAAGTTCTTTATTGTTAGTTTTTCTTTTAGATCAACCAGAATATAAAATGTAAAACCTGATAGAATGAAAGAATTTATATAAAGTACAGTTTGCTTGTATATTCCTGGTAGTAATATTACAATGTACATGATTAATGGTGGATTCGGTGGACTTACTTTCTTTTGCCAGGAAACGGTACAATAGACTTTGAAGAATTTCTTGACATGATGTCAGACAAACATGTGGGAATTCTTGACCCAGAAGAAGAATTACGCCAGGCGTTTTCCGTATTCGATAAGGACGGAAATGGATACATAACACGTGACGAGTTGAAGCATGTGATGACCAATATGGGTGAGAAGTTGACAGATGCTGAAGTAACAGAGATGATTCGAGAGGCAGACGCCGATGGAGACGGTCAGATAGATTATAGCGGTCAGTTCCATTAAAAACATAATACCTTTCAACTGCTCTGGTAAAATTTTGCTTTAGTGACACAACCGAGAGTCTAAATCACATATGCAGACATTATAGGAATCAGCTCCCCATCTATATGTTTAGGAATTGTGGGCCTGTTTTTTGACACATTAATCACAAACCATTTTCCCCTTCTCTTATTTTCTAGAATTCGCTTTGATGATGAATGGCAAGACGTGATGAACAGTATTATTTAAAATAAACAGTAGTAATGGATAATTTATTCCCGAATCCGTCTCAAGGACGACTGAAGGTCACCACACTCTGGAGTTATGATAGAGTACACACATCAAGTGAACACCAGGAAGAGAATTCCTATGCAGTAATCTCGAGTTGGCTTCGCTTATTTGGGCATCACATTTTTCTTTGTTATTTAATCATCATCAATACACGTATTTTGTGTTTCGTTTTCACACTTTTTTAATAAGTCTTTTGTAACAGTTGGAATAATTGTAATAAAACCAAGCACTGCTTTAGTAACCTGACTTTGATTCCTATCCAGTACAGGCCGACCGACAGAAAACTCAGTGTAATTAGCTAACATAAGGCCTGACTAGTTTCCATTTAATAAGTGTGAAAATTGAGAATATCACGGTCCTCAAAGCTTTGTTAAATTTATGGTCTATTAGATGACGTTACGTTACAATGAACTTCTCCATATCTTTGTAACGGATCCTCATCTAACTGGCTAATAGGCTAACGGAGCTTTGAACAACCGCTCTCAGTTAAATAACATTGTCTTCGACATGGCACTGGATGCCTTGTTATTAGCGAAAGTTCTATAAGTATTTTGTTCGTGTCATTAGAGGTTAACGTCGTGCTCAAGTGTATTTCACTTATATGAAGACGGATTGTCCACTTCACACTGTTACAAAACGCTTCTAAATTCTAAATTCTATCCACCGCCCCACGGCCCCCGTCCTACCTTGCCAAACCTCGTCTAGTGTAAACTGTCTGAAATAAAAACTACTGTTGTGGAAGAAATCAGCCTTTTTGGCTGGAAAACGCCAAAAATTCTATCAAAATCATCAACTTCATACTGTTCCTTTCTAAACCCCCTACAGAGTGTTTTTACATTTCGCCGTTTTACCATGACTGGGAAATTTTGCAAAACATGTATATATATTCTGAATTGTCTTTTTCTGCAGAACAATATCAAGTAAATTATTTTTTTGTAAAACTTACAGGAAAAAATATTTTGCATAAAAAGTAACTTTTGCTACCTCTTTTTCAAATTGCTACTACTTTTACACTATTTACGTCAACTGTGCAATTTTACATCAACGTATAATACAATATGTGAACCCAAAAACTGTCATTCACTGTCATTTTGACTCCCAAAATTGAGTCAAAATAGTGAAATTCCAACGACCAATAACTTTATCTAAGAAACGAAAAAAAGATATTAAAAATCTTAATGACTTTTTTTTTAGTTTTATATGTTAAGATAAAGTGTGCATAAAAACAGTTGAGGAGTAGGCATTTTTCCAAATACGGCCGTTACACTGAAAAAGGATAGCAGAGAAAACGGATAAAATGTATTTCTGATCTATTTAACGACAGTTTTACCTCTTTCATGCTCAATTCTTTTAAGTAATTCAATCTAGTTTTTTTCACAATTTGTTTATAATATCGAATTGAGTCATTCTATTTATGTTTCGCAAATAATTATGCATAGATATTGTGAAATATACCAGTTTTTTCTATAAAATTGACGAGAGCTGACCGTGTCAAATGTTAGTTGAATTACATTCAAGCTGTGATCAATCTCTGAACAGGCTAACGCCAATAAACCACACGAGGCGTCAATGAATAAAGGCCCTATCTCACATACAGGATTTAAGAAAATGCGAACACGATTTAAGAAAAGTTTTAAACATCGGGTTGATTCGTGCTCGACCTTTTGGTTTATGCAAATTTCTTAACCAAACACGCCCCTCATACGACCAAACACAACCCTCATACGACCGTCATACGACTGATCACGACACTCATACGACCCTCATACGACCAAACACGACCCTCATACGACTGAACACAACACTCCTAGGACTACACACGACACCCATACAACCGTCATAATATATGTATACGATACAACGCGATTTAACCTCATCTAACACGACCCGAATGCGACTGCCATACGACCAAACACGACTGTCATACGACGCCCATACAACTACATACGAATCAACACGACCTCCATACAATTAAACAGCAATAATTGCGATGTCTATACGAATACAAAAATAAACACGATCTCGATACGACTGAGCAAGACCTTCATACGACATATTTTTGTTTATTTTGGTCACGTGGGTCATGTAGTATATAAGCTGCATTGCAACAGCATTTCTGTGTCGGTCTTCACCATGTTCAACAACGAACAAGACCGGCAAGAAGCGGCTTTGGAGGAAGAGGAAATACTTCTGGTACCTATGGCTTTGATGGCGACTGGTAGGAGGCAGCGTAGCGTCACAGAGTGAGGAACAGGTTCTGCATGGCTGTAGAATGAGCTTTCAGTTTCAGGGGATTTTCCACGTTCTCACTCTAGCTCTTCCGTTCGTATGACAAACGTATGGATTTCGTGTTCAGGGGTATGGAAGTAGTATGAAAGTGGTGTTGAATCGTTTTAAAACGTATGAAGGTCGTATGACTTTCTTCACACGCTCCCCGACACGACTGGACGCGACTGAACACGATCTTCATACGACTGAACACGATTTTCATATGACTGAACACGACTGTCATACGACCTTCATACGACCTGCATACGACTGAACACGACTTCTCAGCTCGGCTTAAGTGGTGTTCTAAATGCAATGCAAAAATTTAGAACACGATTTAAGCCGAGCTGCGACGTCCATACGACCGCGCCCGACCAACCACGACTTAAAACGAATGAACACGAATGAGTGCGCGACCTTCATACGTTCTAACACGATTTAAGGAAAAACGTTCAATCGTGTTCATTCGTGTCCAGATTCGTGAATGTGACCTTAGGGTGGTTAGAGCATCCTTAAAGACCACCCCTGTGATCGCCGGAGCCACAGCCTGTGGCCCAGTCATAGGCCTGTGCTTTACAGTCGACAGACAGACTCGAACCCATGAACGGTTCATCGACATAGGATTAATAGACAGGCACGCTAACCACTAAACCACGGCCGCTGTTCAGAATAACCATGATTTATTCCCGTGTCCCAAATGGAGGATAAAAGGGCGCGTGCTGGTGGCGGCGATACAATTGATCAGTACACCTGCTTACATTTGTAGGACAGACAGGTGATGTTTGTTGAAATCTACCTGAATGTAATAACAGAAGCACAACAAATAATGTCTCTGAAACTCTTTGATATTTAATAGACACAAGTTTATGGTTTCATGGGTGACAAAATGATACGTGACGGGATTGTGGCAAGCACTGGTTTATACAATGTGGATATAAAAATATCAAATGTGGTACAGAAATGTACGAACAATGGTAATCTCTCGTATCTATGATAGAATTAATCGGGTTTAAAAAGCTCAATGAAGATGTTTCCCAATATTGTGTTATGGTAATCTGGAATACCTGACCATATAATCGAATTCTACCCATACCTCTTAAAGCTTGGCTTTTGTTAGTGCTGAAAGCGAATTCTTGTGACAGAAAGCCTTTTCTCACAAGTCGCACAAAACTGCATTCAACTTTCATCAGACTTAACATAAACAGCACCTATACGGAGATCACCTGTACAAAACACAAATGTCAACATGTAATGTAAACGCGCATGTACCAGTGAATGTCTAAACTTTAAAGGAAAATAAAGTCTTAGTTTGAATGCGTATCTGGTTCGACCTTCATACGGGTATGATGCCCGGTGAATAGACACTGGTTCCACCTTCATACGGGTATGATGCCCGGTGAATAGACACAATCTTTATCCAGGCTCCAAAACCAAGAAACGACGAAACAAAACCATTTAACATTTTCATGACACGCTTCTTATGCCATATGTATACAGCAAATAGTCCATTAAGACGTTCTGTACAGCCTGCCATGTTAGTTTTCAAACAACTGTTTTCACTGAAAGCTAACTAAAAAAACATTTATATACACACATTCTACAGCGTTAGGACACCTCAGCTCTTTACAGTAATTTTGTAATGAGTATTCCATGATTTTTATTATTTTTAATAAAATATACAACACTGCTTATATTATAAACGGGCAAGATTACAATACACATGATAACAATGTACACGTGATGATATTAACAAAAGAAACATACAATGATGAATGAGTATCAAGAAGTGTTGAACAACAGAATGTTCTTCGTAATCATGTCCTCATATTTCTATGGCACACATTTACACAGGTAACTGATATGTCCTCCAGACCGCCAGTTCGTCTCTGGGAACCACCTCTACAACTAGAAACAATCTCCTAGAAAGCCTGTACCGAGTCTTTGAATAATCGTTCGAACTCTGAAAGCGAAAGTAAAACAAACTTTAGTGGTCGAGTTAAAGGGCGATACACCCACAGTGAAAGGTGAGTTGTTTAATAATCGATTTTATTGACTCAATATAGTGAACAACACGGTTTTGCCAGTGACATACATCGGCTCGACATACGGGAACAACACGGTTTTACCAGTCACATACATCGGCTCGACATACGGGAACAACACCGTTTTACCAGTCACATACACCGGCTCGACATACATGAACAACACGGGTTTTCAGTGACATACATCAACTCGACATACGTGAACAACACGGTTTTCCCATGATATACATCGACTAGATATACGCAAACAACACGATTTTCCCGTGACATACATCGACTCGATATATGTGAACAACATGGTTTTACCAGTCACATACACCGACTCGACATACATGAACAACACGGTTGTACCCGTGACATACATCAATTCGATATACGAGAACAACAGGGTTTTCGCGTGACTGACATCGACTCGATATATGTGAACAACGCGGTTTTCCTGTGACATACATCGACCTAATATACGTGAACCACAAGGTTTTCCCGTGACTCACATCGGCTCGATATATGTGAACAACTCGGTTTTCCCATGACATACATCGACTCGATATACGTGAACAACACGATTTTCCCGTGATATACAACTACCTGATATACGTGGACAACACGGCTTTACCCTTGACATACATACATACATCGACTAGAAATACGGTTTTCCTGTGACATAAATCGACTCAATATACGTGAACAACACGGTTTTCCCGTGACATACATCTACTCAATATACGTGAACAACTCGGTTTTCCCGTGACAGACACCTATTCAATATACGTGAACAACACGGTTTTCCCGTGATATACATCGACTCGATATACGTGAACAACACGGTTTTCCTGTGACATGCATCGACTCGATATACGTGAACAACACGGTTTTCCTGTGACATGCATTGACTCAATATAGTGAACAACACGTTTTTCCCGTGACATACATCGACTCGATATCAAAAGACCTAATTAAAACCATTGTCGTTTTAAAGACATACGTTTAAATTCTCCGAGAAGAATTTGTTTTGTTTTTCCCATTTGTAAGGTAGAAATGTATCACATGTATTAATATGAAAGTGATATATCTGGATTCCCTTTACTCATAAAAATGTTATTTTATTGCGATGTACTTTTTGTTATAACTCTATGAATTTGACCCTCTCTGGACGACTTGAGATGAGTTTAATTTTGCTATAAATCATACTAACTTCCTGGATCCAGAAGTTGAGCATCCATAAACTCTTGCTTGTTATGTAATCTCTCCCGCTGTTAAATGCCGCTTAAGCAAGTTATATTAACTTATATAAAAAGTGCAGTCTTGAGAATGGTGGAAAGGATAATCTACTAGACTAGAAGCGTATTGTATGTTGCCATGGTCACAGTTCGATTGAGACAAAAGCTAGGGTATTTAAATTGTACTGTGTAATATTCCCTATGTTTATATATGAATGACAAACCGTTATAGTTGATCTTTCCGTCTCTATCACTATCAGCATCCTGTAAGACATCTTTCACCTCTTTAGTTGTGACATCCTCACCCAGACTCGTCATGGCTAGACAGATCTCTTTAGTTTCCACCAGGCCAGTGCCTTTCTTATCAAACATCTTGAAAACTTCTCGAAGTTGGTTTCCTCCATTCAGTCTAGCCCTGTAGGATTCCATCAGATCGACAAACTCGTTAAAATCAATAACACCATCGTCTACAATTTGAAAGAGGGTAAGTTTAAATATGTCTATCCGAAGCAGTTATGTATGAGGAGGGTCGGATGAAGCCCACTGTGAGCCCGGGGAGGGTCGGATGAAGACCTCTGTGAGCCCGGGGAGGATCGGATAAAAACCTCTGTTAGCCCGGGGAGGGTCGGATAAAGACCTGTGTGAGCCCGGAGAGGGTCGGATAAAGACCTGTGTGAGCCCGGGGAGGGTCGGATAAAGACCTGTATGAGCCCGGGGAGGGTCGGATGAAGACCTCTGTGAGCTCTGGTAGGGTCGGATAAAGACCTGTGTGAGCCCGGGGAGGGCGGATAAAGACCTGAGTGAGCCCGGGGAGGATCGGATAAAGACCTGTGTGAGCCCGGGGCAATTCAGGTCTAAGGAACCCCTTATCATGAAACAAAAAGAAGAAAAATTCCAATAATAATTTACAATGTACCGCATGGGCTCAAATTATGGTATTTAATGTTGCGCTGGAAATGTGTTTCAGTAAAATAAATAATGTACTACAATACAAACAGATCCATAGAAGCATAGTCTGTTGTAGGTAAATAACGTCAGATCGGTGTTTCGACAGGCCACCAGCTGGTAAATGCTGTATGCCAGGCAGAGGGTAGCACATGTCCAAAGCCTCGCCTCTAAGTCCTAATATAACAATAAATACCGAGAACTATACATATATAGGCCTATACAAGTATCAAACTTATACTCCAGATACAGTTTTATGTGTCCTGATTATATCCTTCTATGTGTAACTTCAAGTACAGTTTTTATGTGTCCTGATTATATCCTTCTATGTGAAACTTCAAGTACAGTTTTATGTGTCCTGATTATATCCTTCTATGTGTAACTACAAGTACAGTTTTAATATGTCCTGATTATATCCTTCTATGTGTAACTTCAAGTACAGTTTTTATGTGTCCTGATTATATCCTTCTATGTGAAAC
>JAVFBW010155522.1:0-11967 GCA_034783835.1 Mopalia ciliata
AGGGAGGTTTCCTTTACCCATTGGGCTGGTATGTCATGATATAGGTAAAATACCCTTGAGTGCGAACAACAAACAAACAAACACAATTCTCGATACTGGTTATCTATTAAATCACTTTTAATGATAATCCACATAACACTTAATAATTCCTATAATTAATTCACATAATATAAATTATTATATTATAATTTACCCATTATTTTAATGAAAGAGATAAAGGGGGAAAAGAGAGACAGGTTTGAATGAAAAGATTTTAAGTGTGTGTCTCATCACAATATCTAAATGTTTTTGCTATTATATTATTATTGCCAATTTATTGTTAACTAATTTATGAAAGCACTGGCTATCTCCTGTGTGCTGATGTTCAATGTTTTATTTAAAGTTTTCTAAACAACAGTACAGTTCTTTCCAAATCTAGGGTAAGTTTAAGCGTAGCAGACATTGCATAACACGAAAGAAACTGAGGAATTTGCCCAGATTTTGCTTGGCTCTTATAAAGCGACTGTGTAAGTGAGAGCTGTTTTGTCTGCATTGTGTAGTGGGT
This sequence comes from Mopalia ciliata, assembly GCA_034783835.1. Classification (NCBI taxonomy): domain Eukaryota; kingdom Metazoa; phylum Mollusca; class Polyplacophora; order Chitonida; family Mopaliidae; genus Mopalia; species Mopalia ciliata. The sequence goes on from JAVFBW010155522.1 coordinate 545, forward strand.
AAAATGTTTGCACAATGTATTCACCTACCAAATCCAACAAACCAGAGACGACGGCTTACTGCTAAGTACAAGGCCTTGAAATCCGCTCACACAATATAACATCTATTTCATTTTATCCGTGTCAAAGCCACAACTTTACTCTGCAGCCAAATTGCGGAATGAAGAGATTTAGACAAAGTCTGGGAGAAAAGGGGTTTCCAGGTTCTCTAAACACCCTAATAATTGGGGTTTTTGTCTGAACAAAAATACCCATCAATAATACATTTTTTAACACAAAATATCACACACATTAAAATACCAGGGAATTTACTTGCATAACAAATATACTCTTACTAGATTTTTATGATTCCTGTAGAAAAGGCTTGCTTCCCAGATTTCAATTATCATGTGTGAAATAAAATAATGGGAGTGTTTGGAATACAGTGTACATGTTTTAAATGCTGTAGCCTCATGACCCTCCCTTTAAAATGAAACAGAGCTTGTCAATGACCACTCTTTGGCTTCAAAATTCACACTCTATCCTGATCACTGATATCTATCTAAATACTACTGGCAAAACACCAAATCTGACACACCCATAATACAGACAGCTCCATCAAATACACAAGATTCATTTATCAACACATTAAATACATGCCTAACTGATCAAAGGTAAGTGCTTCTATTCAATTCAGATTGGCTTCAGTGTATTCCGTTTGATGGCATATATAGCACTGCCTTGATACACTGTTGCCTGTTGGCGCCACATTTTCAAATTCAGGAGGCAAAATGGTTGTTGTTATAAATGATAATGAATTAATCTTAAATACAGCTAAGCATAAAATATCCACTATTTTTGCTACATGTAGCTCAACCTGACTGCTTTAGTGGATTTCATTGTTTCCATACAGTGTAACTCTCATGGTACTAGCGGCAAAAGAATCCCTCAGTGTCTATTTATGTGTTAAGTGCGGTTTGAGAAAGCCATGTGAAGTTTAAATACTACACAAATGTCAAAAATCAGAATCTCTGACAGCAATGATAGCTACAGGTACAGGTAACGGTAGATTAGCAGCTAAATTCACTAAATTCAAACCTCAACATCAATGAAAAATTATAGAATATTATAGATCATACTTTGCGTTGTAATTTTTTTTTCTTGTATTTGTAAGCAACTGACTATGCATATAAGCTTACATCATGTGTAGACTGGCCCATGGGCATTTTGACAATTGTTTGATTGGGATTTAATGTCATACTTAAGGTTATTTCACTCACAATTGGTAAAAAAAATCAACAGTTCGAATACAGGATGCAATGCATTGAATCACAAAATAAACACCTTTAAATGTACTACACATAGGGAATAAAATGTGAGGGATGAAGAGGGGTTGGTTTTTAAATCCCTTTGTGTCATAACATAGGTTGGGCAATTAATGTTCCGTCGGCCATATGGTGTACCCTTGCTGTGCCCCTGCATATTACTAATCATGTCTGACTTGATATTTTTGACACAAAAACCACCAGTTATGTGACACTTATGCCAGTCAAGGTGTGGGGTTACACAAGCATGATAAAGTTCTTTGTACCTGGCCACGTCTGTAACAATAATTCAGCTAAAGGTGTAAGTTTAGATCAACATATAGAATTGCTTGTCTAATAGGTTTGCCACTTAATGGGGCATGATGAACTAGTCTGAGTGCCATATGACACCTGGTGGATTAGTTATAGAAAGACAAGGTAAAAAACTGATTCCTTAGAGTCAGAACTGAACATGTAAATCATTCTGAGTGTTATACGATACCTGCTCACAAACAGATAGGGGTTAACTTAAATTGTAAGTTATAACCTTAATACTATAAAACCTGAATCAATCTTACCACGACATAATACAGGGAAATTTAAAACTAAAAAAAAAAAAAAAAAATTATTCATAAAATATGAGAAATTTAGTCATAGCTGTGTACATTATTTCTTCCCATTGATTCATAATACCTGAAAGTGTTCCTATTAGGCCACATGCAAGAAAAATAACAAGGCACGAGACAAATAACATCATGATCTATGGCCTGCATGTATTTTGCATATCAAGTGCTGGTACTTTGAATAACCAAATGTTTCATATGATAATATGACATTAAAAAAGTAATGACATTAAGTAATGCTAAAGGGGTCTTATTTCTGCAACTTTGTCCTAATAGTTTTTAGCTTTTGATATATGAACCCATCCACAAGTTATATATTCCTATTGAGTTTTTTTTACACCATATTTAAGGTTATTTTTTACCACGAAAAAGGGTGGCAACTGGTGAAAGAAACCACCTTTGGTTTGAGAGCAGTCAGAGCACAAAGCCAAAAAGAAGCTCCATCCAACTACCCTTCAGCCATTTGTACCTGTACAATATATCATATGGTGATATAGGGGCCAGGTGATTTATTGAATCATATGCTCAGAAATGCTCAGGTAAATAATCTGTTTCCACATCAAAGCAAACAGCAACTATACAAAAGAACCATATAACCATGATATATGTTTAGATGAACAATCTGAATGGCTTCCAAACATGCTATCAAAGAAGAGGAAGTCAGCAATATGTTTCGGCCTCTTTTATCATAAATGCTTTATCGCACTAGTGATCTAAAGCTGGTATTTTCCTGCAACAAAAAGCTTTTAAGGAACTTTACGAAGGCAGTACCCATGTAACTAATGTTATTTCTTATCTTCAGAACATCGGAGTGCATGGGCTACAGATGTTCATGTTTGTTGTAAAGTTCTTTTCAGAAACAACATTAAGAATATTCAGGGAAATCGGTACAAACAAAATCATCCACTCTATAACAAAATTACCCCCTCTCCCCAAACACACACACAAACACTCACATAAAAAATCATGACAAGGGATGTTTTGTCAGACCCTATCTCAACCGACAAGGATTTTTAGGTGGACCCACAAAAAGAAATTAAAACAGCAATTGGTGGAAATTATTTTTTGTGCCATACAAATTGCTGTCCTAATCACTCAGTATCAATATGCAATTTTACAAATTTCATGCTGCTCCATACATATAGGGTTTATTTTCTTACTTATTTTACACAAGCTTAAAAACGGAGAGATAAAATCCAGTTATAATTTACAATTTCTGCACTGTGTGACCAGAATCTGACAAACTTCCTCACTTAACCTCAAATTAAAATTCTAATCCTCTCTTATATTTGTACCAGATCTTTCGCGGAATAAAGGGCGTCTCTCAGGAAAATAGTTGAACACAAAAGCCTCTTGCTGGAGCTAACAATGGGTGGCCCAATGCTGCTTTTAACAGATTGTTTACCCTGTCATAACATACTGTACCACTGAGCAAACTTACACAGCAAACAGTAGCCTAATTATAATGACAATCTACTGAGAAACCAAAAAACATCTAAATGATACTGTGTTGACCATTATTCAACGTAAATGCCTAGATTATTAATACTAAAATATGTATAAAATGAAGAAAAAAAAACCCCCAACAAAAAACAAAACAATTAGAAAATTGAATTAAGTGGATAAAAAACCTTTTTATCATATAAATCTGTATACTATAGTGTATATTAAAAATATATGAAATATGGTTTAACAAAAATCTTCTGAGAGAGTAACAATACATTTAAGGGATTGGTTGTTTTAGGTCATGTAAAGAGGTATTTCACTTAAATGAAGCTGCTCCCCTATGTATGCCATCAATATTTGATTGACACATGCACAACCCTAAATATAGAAAGTGGTTTGAGGTGCCATGTAAAGACAGCATTCCATCAAGCCGTCCTTACCAAGATGGCTTACATTTGAGGGTTCATAGCTATTCAAATATAGGAACATGTTGCAAAATTCGTTTCTGGCCTGACAAAAAAAAAGAGAAGGTTTTATTCTCATTACCTGCTTGACCCAAGAACCTAGAAATCTCCTTCTAAATAACTATGTTGATTGATTAATAAATTGATTGAGGATGTAATTAGTATGCAGGGTCTTGAAACATCAGCCCCAGCTAGACTCTGTAAAGATTTGAACAAGAAAAATCACTCAGTGCCACAAAGGGGATTTACAAAGCACTAAAACATGGAGGAAAGTGTCTGACTATAGGTTAATGTAATGTATCAATTTTCAAAGCCTATAGACGCATTAAGGGAGACCCAATTATTATATGGACATCGATGCTTTATTGATCATACAACAATCAGGATATACACAATTAGAAAACTTTGTTAAGTTTTATATTTTTTTTTAATATAAAATACCAATTGGGCATAGTCAAATAGAGGCATCTTTAAGTAAAATGAATTAACTTGGCTATGACCTAGAGAATCAGTTAAATATGGTATCTGAAATACATAAAGGTGTAAAATATTAATTTTGTAGTTACTACTAAACATCCAAATTTGAAGTGGTCAGCAGGTCTTGAGACCAGTACATATATTTATGGATCAGTCAATTTCTTCTTCACAACAGGTACATCAATCCAGGTGTTTTTTAGACTGATTAAGGAACTGAGTACCTGGAAAATGTCTTGTGTTGAAGTAACTGTCATAAAAGTCTGTTCTGCCTGACCAGTAGAGAACTTGGCAAAATTCTACACATGGCTAAGCAATTTAAATCTGAAATTGTCTCTGAGGCACAGGGATGTAGATTCATTAAAATCAATAAGTCATCTCATATTCCAGATAAACTCCCAGAGACAATTGTCTGAACAGGCTTAAGAATCACCTTATCCTCTGAATATTCCATGTGAAAAAATAACAAAATGAGGCTGCTGGTAAGATTATGGTCAAAATCACTTTAAGTAAAAGAAAAAAAGGAAACAATGAAATCCACAAAAGCAATCAGGTTGAGTTAAATGTAGCAAAGATAGTGGATTTGTTTTGTTCTTGGTTTTACGCTTGGCTGTATTTAAGATTAATTCACTCATGTACTAGGCTCTACGGCCATAATTGATGAAATAAACCAATCTAGACACCACTGGAAAGAAACAATAATAAGCAGTGACAATGACAAGAAGTGAGAATGACACCACACAAAACAAAGATGCCACAATATATCATCTTCATGTTGCCCCTTTTGTTTAAAGAGCAGCTGGAAGCTCCCTTGAGCCACCTGTTTAATGCATTAGATACATTGTAACATGTTCATGTAAGTGAATAATTATCTGAGCATAAATTTGTATGTGTTGGCTGATAAGGGGTTAATAGAGGTCAATTTCATAAAACCAAGCTTGCGAACCAATATTGAATATTTATTGCATCAAGATTGAATCTTTTTTTTAAAAGTTGAATATTTTTTCTCCTTGGAATTGGTGAAAACTAACTATTCTTTTGCCACAATAATTATAAAATTTTACCAGATTTTACTTATGAGTACCTATAAGCTAATATGAGGACCAATATTGCTACATGTACATGTATGTATTGCTTTAAGCAAATGATCCTAAAGCGATTAAGCTTCTGTCAAGTCTATGAGCAGGAAATGTGTAAGTATAAATGTAGCAATAATGTGAGATGATAAATGAACAATTATTTAATTACACATAACTGACAATCCCCTGAAAAAAAAATGCTTCCAAAAGGTTATACACCAGATGCAAGTTCTCTATGTTTTTATCACCTCCACACACTGACCCGAGACATCAGAGGTCACCAGGTAAACTCCAACCTGTGAGGTAATGAGAGTTGTCAGGTGGAATATGACAAGTCACTGAACCATGGAGCTACCCCTACTCCCGCCCCCCCCCTCCCCCTACACACACACACCTTGATTCTCTCACAGTTCTTGTTGTCATTTGTTTAAATTTAATTCCAAATGACCAGTGAGCAAGATTTCTTCCTACTAGACTACAATTGGTCCTGTTTCAAGGTTTTTATTCCAAACTTAACACTATTACTAGTATGATTGCTTGTACATCTTGATTCAAGCTTGAATCAATTCTTAATTATTGTATTCACTTCAAGGGTTTAAAACCATTAGCAATTCTGTTTCATCCATAAAACAGAATGTTATAAATCATTAATGTGATAACAAAATCAAATTCAATTGTGTACAAACTATTCTAATTACTGATCAAACAATATGTTCTGACCAAATTTATTAACCACTTCAAGTTTAAAGTAAAGATGTGTCTTTATATTTAATAACTTGGAATCATTTATAAGATAGTGTCGTCACATCTTTTAAAACAATCATGAATTTTGAGTAATTATTTGACCTTTATTTTTCTGATTTGTTTTAATTTTTTAGAGTAGAGGTAGGTATAATTGCTTTATATTTTTATTTATATGTTTTCAATATATTATAAGTTTTATCCAAATAACTATTGTTTTTATCAACACCGTAACTGAACATACTTGTATAAGCTTACAGTATAAAAGGAAATTAAAATTGATAATGTTTGTTTAATTGATCATGATGTACTACAACAGTAATTCCACTTTACAGTGCACCTAGCCTTATTACCGTGGAAAACCAAGAGGAAACCTCGTTAAAAAAAACCCTGCCATTGCCTGAGCCACATCTTGTGACTCACTCATATACCTGAGGGTCGATAGACTAACTTGATCCTGTGAACGGTACAAGGAAGTAGGCTCAGACAGCACACTCTCTAACCACTAAGCCACAGTCGCAGGCCCATTGCTAACGAAGATAAGACAATAAGACTATGCACAAAACACATTGTCCTTAGCCAGAGTACAAAATATTATGACTGTATGGTTTGTGTTTTGCAAGACATTGGCAAATCATAGAAAACTCAATATCATGTTCAACAGACTTTCCATAACCTTTATGGCATATCAGATAATATTGACAAAAAGCCTACCTGGCCTTTCAATTAAAGATATATTCAATGGAAATGCTTAATACAGGTATCATTCTACAAAATGACAAGGAGCTGTCTGTCCTTTTGTAAAAGTGATTCAAATATAAACACATGTATGGCAGTCTATTTAAAATCAACTAGACTTCACTTTTTATCTGTATAGTGTACACTTTAAATAAAGTGGGACTTAAGAAACCATTAGACATATATGTAAAAGGTTTGTTTGTCCAGAGGTCTTGGTTAACTTCCTGTGTTTTTTACCCTACACAAACCCTACTAGCTTTGCTAAGGATCGTAAATTCTCTTAAAATAACAATACTATACTACAACAAATAAATATATTAATAAAACCGTACACAAATGTTTACTGAAAATCAAACTTTGGGCAATAGTTCTTTGTTGTTAAAGAAAGAATATGATTAAAAAAAGAAAGTCAGATACAAAAATACAGATTACCAGGGAATTTATTATAATTTTGGGAGAACTTCAATGTATGTCAGACTGTTGCAATTAACCCTGAACAAACTTTGATAAAAAAAACCCTCAAGTTCTTATTATTTTTTGAGCAAACATTGGAACATTATATCACTTGAACAATGTAGCTTGGGTTCTGTCTTTCCTTACAGGTTTGTAGAGGAGTTGTTAGTGGCTGAAGACTGAGTTAATATTTGTTGAGTCTACAGAGAACAGGTGCTTCAATTGACTTGCCAAATCTTACAAACACTTGACTCTAATTGCCAGCTTATATTGAAGTACCTGCAGTAAACTTTTATTATAACCTGCAGATTCACTCTAAAGCCAAGGACAATACAGGTGGTCCTAACGACACATTTATAAGACTGGTGTTTTGGGCCACCTTCAAGGTAACTCCCTCATTTTAAAGAAAACCAGCCCCTCGGGCTTAAGGAAAACACCAAGAGCACAAAACATCCAAGAGCACAAAACATCCAAGAGCACAAAACATCCAAGAGCACAGAAAGATCAAATGAGACCACCGACTTTCCCAAGGATACATGATGCATGGATATATAACGAGGGAATATACTTAGATTATGAACCTGCCAAAGATTTCATCAACAAATTGAAGCCTTCAGTGACTGATCAGTTCCACTTCACTGCACAAATAGTTTCTAACACTGAATCCCCATTCTTATATTATAGATAATACAGAATTTTAAGAAATTGTGTCATCTGCAGTGACAAATTCTAGGTCATTGGAATGCTTATTCCATAGGGGATTTAGAGTATGAGGAAATAGTGAGCAGGTACTGATTGGGTTCTTAAATGTAATCTTCTTTTGTTGAGCTAGTAATTGAAAAGTTTAATCAAAAGTATAGTATAGAAGAAACAAGTGCATGATAGTGAAAGTTTGGCATGCTTGTTTGATTGGGGTTTAATGTTGTACTCAAGTGTATTACACTTTAGACGACGAATTGTCCACTTCACACTGCTCCTTGCCTTATTTAGGTGGGAAACCAGGTGGAAATCACATAAAAATCACCCTCAAGGTTGCCGAGGGTGACTCACTCATATACCTCAGGGTCAACAGAGGGACTCGATCCTGTGAACAGTACATCAAAGCAGGCTCTAAAAGCACACTCGCTAACCACTAAGCCACGGCCGTAAACCCTGAGAAAGTTTGGTAGATTTGTATAGCCAGGAGACTGAAGTTTGAATCCCCATTGAGGCAAGCAACCGTTTTCTCTCTATAATAGAAATGTAAAACTGAATCAAAATCGAATTCACTATATTAAAAAATAAATCCCAATGAGGTGGTGCTCATTATTCTATTATTAACCTTTTCTATTAACTATAAAATCCCAAACATTTTCTTAACCTTCTTTTAAGAAGCAGTTTTGCATCACAAAGGAAACTCAATATTATCTCTATAGCTTAGTTGATATAGTGTTGGTTCTGTAATTCAAGGTCCAGGGTTCCAATCCCGGTGGAGGCATGCACAATTTGTTCTATCAACATTTATTCCAAATATTATTTAAAAGTAAACTCTGTCTTAAATGTAATTGTGCACATCATATGCGTCAGAATATCCAGTATTATTGGTATTCCATGTTCAGTTGTTCTCACTGCACAGCATATGTACCACAATATCAAGTACTTTTGGAATTCTTTATTTGGGAGGAAAAAAGATCAAACAGTTAGATTATGTAAACATAGGTCAATTGGCCTGGAACCAAATATCCTTACAATAAATACTCTCTTCATAAATTACACACTAAGTTCACAAGCATGACAGTTAATACAAAACACCAGATTAAAGATAAAACTCTGGGCCATTGTTGTTTAGAGTTTACAGACAGATTTAAGTATTAGATCTCTGAACATGCCCCTGGGGCAGGTGATAAAAGAGGCCATTAGTGGCTTTACTGGTCAAGCGGTCAGTGAAGGCTGAAGGGCAGTGGTGTGGCTGACCAGCACTGAAAGCAGGACAACAAACAGCCGGACAAACCATTGTACTTCACATCACCATTAAAATCACTCAGGAAATCAGTAACTGTACCTATAAACCCCAAACTCTTCACACCTTTAATTATTTATTGCCCATATCTGCCAGGTCTGGACCAATCAAAACATTTCCATCTCTGACCATGACACTTATTACTCCCCTGACAGAGCCATACATTGAAGTTTATTACTTTTCTCCCACTAATCCACAACCATTTGCCTAGTGGTAGATAGTTAAAATTAGCAACAAGAAATAGAAATGTTTAAGGAAACAAAACAGGCAATAAACACCTGATTTCAAACTGTTACTGAGAATGTGTGAAGTTTCATTTGAGACCACATAGTTCACATGGCATTTCAATAAAACAAGGTGATTTTGCATAGCAAGCTCAAATTGTCCATGATCTGGACGATAAATAGACCCCTGTTATCCTGTCAAACAATAACATCTAATTTGCATACATGCTAATAGCAACAGTAAAATGTGTCAAAATAAGAAAACCCAAGTTATATTACTAGCTTTTATGGGCATGCTTTGGCAGGAGGGCATTCTACCCGGTTTTCATTTTTGGGAATGAATATAAAAAAACATCAACGAAAGATTTCTTAAATAAATCACACTGAGACAGGGTAAATATTTTAACTATATATGTAACCAACTATTTATCATGACGTGAGATTTATTATTCAATTAATCATCATTAAACGTTATTGCAAAGAATAAACTTCTCATCCTGTGACCTTGATGTATGTGTATGGGTCAACTAATATCTACAAGCCCATACCCTAATGTTTCCGCCTGTATATCTTGACGGAAAAATTCACTTCTGTCATGTCTTTGACTGAATGGATTTATCATAGTCATCGATAGCACAAAAAAATTACATATCTACAAATGTAAGTATAACAAAGTAGAATCAAAGATATAAACACTATTTTTTTATATCCTCTTATAAAAAGGAACTAATGGTTTCATTTACGCTTGTGGATATTTTAATTTCAAAAGGTGACTGTGGAGTAAAAGTGAGTTAAAGCTGATAGCTAAAAAAATAAAATCCACAATACTGTCAGAGGTATATATTTAGCCCCACTCCAGGGAAGTCATGAAACCATACGATCCTAGTTCTATTGAAATTCCATGTTTTGGGGCCCTATGGCCGTGGCTTAGCAGTAGCGTGTGTGCTTCCTAATCCTACTAAAATTTAACGTTCATGGGATCAAGTCCGTTTGCCGACCATCAGGTAAATGAGTGAGTCACAAGGCAAGGAACAGTGTGAAGTGGACATCCGTCATGGTATAAGTGAAATATCCTTGAGTAAGATGTTAAACCCCAAACAAACAAACAAACAAACCAAGGTCTTTTGGATTAAACTTTGAGAATAATTTTATGTGCCCTATATATGTGTATGATAATATTGATTTGGAGAGAAATTTGTGATCTTGCCAGGGGCAAATTTGTTTGGCACCAGTTTTTTAACTACTTTATTATGATAGGCCTTTATCACAATTATATCAGTTCTACATTCAAGATACTATCTTACAGCATTATGATAAAAACTGCTAGAACAAGGCAACTTTAAACTAGTGAGAAATTTGATATTTTATCTATAAATGCAAAGGCCAAACACATCAATAATTTAAATAGTAGAATCACTTCTAGAAATGGTATACTAGATAGACAGGGCACTTCTGGCAGGTAGTTTTAATAGACACTGGATTGGTATGACCTTTAAAGCATAATTTAAACCCAGTCTCAAGTATGACAGGTAGACATTAATATGAGATGTTTATAACTCACTCCAAATTGTCCCCATAAAATATGTAAACAGTTCCTGGAACTCTGGGACTTAAAGTATTTTATCACCATCTACAATATCATACAGATGTTTGTACTGGGTGACTGGGGTATGAGGTCAATGGACCATGTTTAACAGCTAAAGGGGTGAGGAATAAGATAAACAGATACTGGTCAGATTACTGTCACTGGTCACTCCTGACTCAATGGCAGACCCTAGAAAAATGTTATAGCACAGTACAGTATATACATTTGTGTGTAGATTTTGATGGCTTTTGGGGTGTATTTAACATAATTATGTGTATAAAATACTCCAGAATATATCTGGTAAGCAGGTATGGGA
>JAVFBW010155533.1:0-11967 GCA_034783835.1 Mopalia ciliata
GGGGTAGAATTAACGAAGGCAATATCGAATATCCTGGTCAGAATTGTATCAGGATTTCTTAGTTCGTTATTTCTGACGGCGTTATTTCTGACCAGAGTTCGTAATGATAATTTGCTCCACTGAACAACAAGTTCATCTGCTTAATAAGCAATGATAACTAGGAGAACGACTGTGGTTTGCAAGATCATCTATTACACGGGAAGGGTTGGGAAGAATTGGGCGCTTCCTCCCAATTGAACATTGAGAGAAAATCGTCTTTCTGCGATTGAAATAGCTAGAGAAAGGCTCTTCTTGTTTCACAGAATCCAGTGTGGATATACAACCGAGCAGTTGGTGTTAATTAGGTACAATTAGCCACGTTGTGTGCTTTGATTAATTCTAGTGTAATTTCGTTCTAATCATCTGCTTCATTCATTTTGCGTGACCTACTTTAATAGGTCATTTACTTCGGGATTCGGCACTTTTGTAGATGTTGTAAAATGTGTTTAAAAGATGTGGAGTCTGGATAGTCTCTTTGATATATATCGGGATGTGAGGTAAAAACGTTGTAATAGACGTTCTTAGTATTCTTGCATCGTCTAGTAGCAGGCCTAATCGGTTGGATGCAAGGCTGAACACTTGTTAGAGTACATATACAATTATTATTTAAACCTAACTTAATCTGTATCTTGTAATTAGGTAAACGTTCCCTTGTATATGTGAAGACTTAGTAGTAACTGACTTTCTGTAACAATTCCAAGTCTGCATTCACTGCTAGAGTTGGGAATATTTTAGTTTGGCAACCAACAATTGCAATAATTTAAAGTAGTGTAAGACATATGAAATGTCTTAGAACGTTCAGTGTACCATAAATCGTGGGATAGTTCTTTATTTGAAATATTATATAATTAAATAATATAGTTTGATTGGGGTTTAAGATTATTTCGCTCTGACATGACGGTGTACCAGCCCAATGGGTGAAGGAAATATACCTCGACCCAACTGGCAACAAACCCGTTCCTGAATCAGACAATTTCACATCAATATCGTGCATGTAAATGGAAAACAAAGAAGGAGACATTATTCCCCCTTGTCTTACTCCATTGCTGACTGTGAAAAAGCGGAGGTCATACTACCCCACTTGACAGCAAATAGTTTGATTGGAGTTTAACGGCGTGCTAAGGTTATTTCGTTCTGACATGACGATGTACCTGCCCAATGGGTGAAGGAAATATACTTCGACGCAACTGGCAACAAACAAAACAACACACAAAAATACAAGACAGTAACAGGACATAATACAAAGACATCACAAACAGATCGGCTTCATGTTGCCCCTTAGCTCTGCGTCCACCAGGGCAACTCGAAGTTCCTTCCAAATATATAATATAATAAATTAGAATATAAGGGGTCGAATTAAGATCGAGTAATTACGCCAGGGTTTGGGAAGGTGACAGCGATCAGTGAAAATGTACCGAGCTTGGTTTGTTGGTTCTTTGATAAATCAAGTCCTCGCCCTTCTTCGTGGGATACAAATTAATTGAAATTCCTATTGGCAAATAACATTCACAATATATATTGTCCAGGCGTCGCCACACATTTGTTCAATAGCGAAAATCTTTCGTCTTCGGTGACTGTCAAGCAGTATTTATAGGTCTACAACCGTTTAGTCCTGTGCTGCTAGCTATTAAACAGTATTCTTCCGCACTGCCTATATTGTACCAGCGCCCCCTGTTGGAACCATGGAGCATCCGACTGTCCAAAATCCATGTGGATCATTCTGCAATTTGAGTAAAACTGCTATGTCACAAACTCTACAACGCAAAACTAGAAAATGTGCCGGAATAAAAACAATACGCTCTTCGCAACACACAGTAGTTGATTTGAATGCCCGAGTTAGTCGAATACACAGTTAGAATGTCTTCAAGTGACATGGCATAAAGCATTCACATAAATACAGTGGGGACCCCCCTTCCATATGCTGCCAGGAACCAACAAGTACTATTATTTAACATAGCAGCAGTCCGATGTATATATTCCTGGTTACCTACAATGTTATGGTTGTTGGCAACTAAAATAACGCTACATTTAAGTAAACAAATCAGCAATTAAATAGTACTCGCATCTTACCATTTTGTTCAATCATGAAATCGACTCCGCTTGGTATACGAGTTTGTTATCTGCCACAACACAACACAATGTGGGAATATTGGAATTGGTTTTAATTGAATTTAAAAGTTCTTCACCTGCAAAAATAAAGAGAAGAAAATAGACCTAAAGCATCCACTATACTAAAATCAGAACATATGTTAGACTTCAGAACTTAAACACAATATTTTTAAGAGTGATTGTATTTCAAGCTAATCAATCACATATTGTCAGATTTAGAGGAGAGTGGTAGAAAGCGGATCCTGTTACTTGGAAAACTGATCAGTTTCTACTTGACAAGAAATTTATGATATTTTAGCAGAAAGTAGGCGCAATGCATTGACATACGAATCTCTGTAAAGATTATCAGTTGCCGGTGCGTCAATATATATATATATATCCTGTCAAAGCAAAGATAAAGTGTCGTTTAGCCAGAACAAGGTGGACGTCTCATCTGATAGTTTTACCGTTAAAGTGGGGGAGGTGGGTAATGTGAGGTACATCTTACTATATCTACTACACCCCCCCCCCCCTCCCACTCCTTCTATAAAACACCAACAAAGTTCAGGATGGATCATCCTTATATACTTTCTGTGTTAATAATATAACATAAAAGCGTCTAATGTTAAACACCGGATGTTTTGTACGCATGCGAGTAAATGAACCAAAGAACTCAAACAGAATTATACAAAACACACCATACAATTCAAGCCAATTTCTTGGGTAAAAACATTTTGACTTGTAAATATTGCAAATTTTGTCTTCTGTAACTAATTTAAAATAACGTAGCTCCAATCATGTCATCATATGATCATAAGACTAGCCTTCAGACATAAACAGTAAACATGGGATAAGTCAGCCACTTATAGAACGATATTATTTACGGTACGGAATATGAATGACTAACTAGTTGATAAACACAGATAATTCACGGTTTCCACCTGTGATGGAAGAGAACTTTTTGTATCGCTGAATTCAATAAGCATATTCTCAAGCTGTATAAAATTTGCTGGATAGTGAATATATGCGAATGTAAAAATGCTACCGGCGAACACAATGATGGATTTTCGTGTGTATTAATACATCTATCACGGCCGAGCGTTGTGGAGGTAACTCAGTAGCGATAACTTTCCGAGGTTATGCCAACTTACAGTACAGTGCAATCGCTTTGACGGAAGCTCAGAGCACCATAACAGAGTTCCTTAAGACAAATATCCGGGTTAGAAATTTGACTTAACCCCGTCAAATGGCATCTCGATCGATCGGTCTAAGTGCAAAGGTAGTTAGCGAAGAACAGCGGATTTCTCCTTGCACGACAATTCGAATTTCCTTACAGAAGATTTATATTAATCGCGTTTACGTTATGTTTAACTCCGGGTTCAAGTGTCCAAAAGAAGACTCTGCAGTTGCCTATTAAAGCTGTCGTTGATATGTACGCTTTGTACCTAAACCTATTTGTTGTTTTTGTGTAAATTAAGTTAGTTTGTGTGATTGAGGTATAACGCCGCACTTAAAGTTATTTCACTTGGACGACAGCTTACGAGAACAATGGCTGGCGCAAATCACCCCAGACACATCTGGCAACAAAATGAGACATCTAAAGACCATCAATAGTGCAATACAATTACACTACAAAAAGATGGGTTTCGTAAAGTCCTTTAGCTCTGAGTGTTGACGACGGATTGTCCATTTCACAATATTGCTTTCTAAAATACGGTGGAATATAGGAATGCAATCGAGTAATAACAATCGACGCGATGGCCAGAATCGCATCACAAACCCATTTGGAGGACCAATACCAGTTTTTGTTGTTTAGACGTTAGATTCTACCATGCAGGACCATTAGTTCACACTGTGGATTGAACTTAGTACCAAACAACACGGCATCCGCCGAAATCTCCAAGTTTAGAGAACCAATTTTATCATGACACCTTTAAGTACTGTGGACCATTTAGCCTTGTTGGAGCGTACGGAAGCCTTAACAGGACCACGTTTCGGCTTTCCAAGGCGATATTCAGTTTTCCTCAAATAGTTCAAGTGGTTTTGGTAAGATCCACTTTAACAGGTTGTGTAGAGAGGCTGTCAGTCGTGACGGCACTTCGTGTAGCTTCGCTTTAACATGGAATTATCCTAATGGAAGCTCTAATATGCATCAACGATTTTTTTCTCCTGTTTTCGGGTAAATAGACAGTTCTGGACAAAATGTACTGTTGACTGTATATACAAGTCAACGAGATACGTATAAGCATCTCGCGAAAAGGAAGATGTGTTTACGTTAACGGTCTTAAGGAGGAACAAGCTGTGTAAGTAACGGTAAATTAAAAGCCCACAAATATATCGACGTTGCAAAGTAACCTCACAATGTATGTACTGATTTGACGAGGCAGCTTACATTGGCTTTTTTTATCGATCGCACACTGACAGAGTAACATTTCTTACAAAAGCCAAATGTTCTTAGTGTAAAGCTTAGTAACATTTTCGACAAATAGATAAACAGTTTTGTTAGAGGTCTGTGTGAACATTTACGCGAAAAGGCATGTTCGCCAGCCAAGCTTCCTTAAGATCTATTATACAGTACTGTTAAAACATTAATATTGAGGTCATTAGTCGAATTAAGCTATCTTAATTGTTAAACAAAATAGGAAACTTCCTTTTTGTTTATTGCAAATTGAATTACTATCGACAGGGGAAAAAGGAGCATATGTTTAATGTTCATTTCGCGCAATATGATTAAACAAATTTTAAATGAATAATTTAATAGTATTTTGCGAAAACTCCCAATTAAAATTAATTAAATATAACAGTTAATTAAAAATTGATTTCAGTGTCATGACAGGGAAGGAAGATATTTCTGAAAGTGGAATCTCGAAATTCTCGCCCCACGACATTGCCGGGGACAAGACAGTCAAGATTATGGAGGTTTGGCGATGTTCTGGTCCAAGTCAAGCGAGGGCGATACTTTAATTGGTCGCAAACATCCACCATACTGTTGTTTGATCACAGTTGCTGGCAGTCTCTAGATAAATGTCTAGTTTATGTATTGCCCACTTTTACTATATTACCGGTAAATGTGTATCTGGGGTTTTCATAGCTTATTTAGATTCTCGTCGAATTGACCACTAACCCCGGCATGTCCGTGTCAAATTTTGTTCTTTTAAAAAGCTTGGAACAAGTTTGTACACAATTAGAAATAATGTTTTTTTGAGGGTTTTTTTTTATAAAAGAAGATGGTTCTGTGTGGAACCATTATGACAAAAACAAAACGGTTCTTTAATATGAGAATAAAGGCAGAAATACTCAGAACAGTTGCTGTGAGGGTTCCATACAGAGCCGAAAAGGGTTTCACTAAAGCCATGGCTTAAAAACCTGAAAGGGTTCCATTGGAACCATATTCTCAAAGTATGTATAAGTGATACAGGACTAAACCAGTGACCTTGAAAAGATAATCAATTCCTTTCAAATCTCTTTTGCAAATATGCTGTTTAACTCACATAAACATATCTGAGTAAATGGAGATATTTGAGATGTTGTCAAAAACACAAATCGTTTGAGGCTCCTACCTTGGCTAGTCCTCCCTTTTATAGTTATGCGTGTTTCTCAGGCGGAAGATGACTGGAGACTGGATATCAGTCGACAGAAATATACTCAAAGAGCTTCACAAATAGAAACTTTACACTCCTTGGTGGGGTTTAGTTCGCTAAAGGAAAGTTGCTTGGTGTTCATTTCGCTCGTCTGCTAGAAACACAACCTAAGAAAAGAAACACGATCTACTTTTAAAGCTTGACAAACAGACAATAGGCACCAACCGGATGGGAACGATTATCAAATATACGGTTTCGTGCAGATTTGGAGCAGTGATTTCAAGACAGAGAATAAATGAAAATCAACACATCTTCTGACAGTATTGGAACATTTAAGAACAGTTCATTTGATTATGTTTGTTATATGTAACGGGTTGATTTGTTTGCTTATGGTGGTATAAATATTGATGGAAGTGACCAACCAGATCAAGATGAGAACGATTAGAATTCTCGCAAGTCACTGGTTACATGTCCCTGTCCGGATGTGGCAGAGACTATCCTTATACTTACAGGAACCCTTGCAGACCGGATTTGACAGAATCATTTTGATGCAATTCTACGAAAGGTAAAATTTGAATAGCTTAAGGCCATTACCGTTGTCCAACACAGGGGCTAGTGAAAAGTCAGTCAGCTTCTAAAAGGTCACAAATCATCTTTTCTAGGGTGCTGCCTCCGTTAGTGGATGAGAATAATGACCCAGACATATGTGATTGAGAAAGGTATTACGCCGTGTTTGTTTTAAGCCTAGGATAAATAATCAAAGAGACGAAAACAAGAAAGAAAGGCAGAGGAGAAGCTGAAAATAGTGTGGTCTAAGTACTACCAAAAGTCCATCAACACACACTAACGATCTGGTTTAGTCTGTGTTTGGAAGGCTTTTGACACAAACCAACACTCCAGAGATTTGTAAGATTCTTTACCCGAATAAAGTGTTTTGAGAAAAGACTTTGTGCTCCTAAGTGATCATTAAATCTTGGACCAGTTTCTTCTTTAACTAGATACACCTTTAACTATAACAAATCGATTATCGTCTTCGCATTTGACCTTGAACAAGTGGCAATAGAATTGACTGAAATACCAAACATGTTTATCCAATAACGACATATTCCAGAAGAAGATATGTGTGTGGTGAAAACGAGAAACGGGTATTGTATAACTCGAGTCTCTCATTCTCTATAAATCCGATTGTTATCGTACATGCTGCTGCCAAGTTTAATTTATTTCAACAGCTGAAGACAAATGGCCATGGCCGAGACTGATGTTGAGCGACCGGTAACGCAAGTAGATACTAGAATGAGATAAACCAAAGCTCACGAGTCAATGATGTTAAATGACGAAAAATAAAACATGGAGATTTCTAACATTCTACAAGACAACGCGCCTTTCGGATCTGGAACGGAAATCAAGTTGGCTAATGCACAGTCCTTTAAGCTTTATATATACGCAAATATAATCGTTGTTACATAGTGTTACATTTTGGATGGTTATCTAAAAAGACACCCAGCCTCTCTTTCGTTCGTCTAGTCTTCGCCTCTAATGTAGTCACGGCCATTTGACATTAAACCTGTTTTAGTTATACAACTGATTTAATTATCAAGGCAAACCTTAATGATTATTGAAAGAATAAGAACGTTAGAATTGAGGGAAACGGCGCCATAATGGCCAAATGTGTACTGTTTTTTTAAAATCTCCCATAGCCTTTAGATTCAAATTTTTTTCTCCTCAAATATTTTTTTCTCCGTAAAATTTTCAACCAGTTTAAAAGGTAAAATTCCCCGAGACACTCTTTTGGGAGAACTGTACTAGACTAATAGACAACAAGGACAACAGCAACAAAAATGTCTTGTTGATAACGGCGAGTGGCGTTTTTCTTTAATAAACCAAGTCCTCTCCCTTGTTCGTGGGATACCAATCAATTCAATGGTGAACATCATCATAATAAAATGAGAAAATGTGTTAGACTTCACAATTCAAACTCAATATTTGTTAGGGTGGTTGTAGTTCGAGCTAATCAATCACATATTGTCAGATTTAGAGCAGAGTGGTAGAAAACGGATCCTGTTAGTTGGTAAACTGATAAGGCTCTGAGTGAGAAGAAATTTATGATATTGTTGTATGATGTATTACCAGAAAGTATAGAGTAAGGTCATTGCTGGGACTGCTTCTATCACTATATGACCTTGTAGAAACCAGAAATTAGAATAAGGTCACTGCTGGAGGTGTTTCCATCACTATATGACCTTGTGGTTACCAGAATGTAGAATAAGGTCATTGCTGGAGGTGTTTCCATCACTATATGACCTTGTGGTTACCAGAATGTAGAATAAGGTCATTGGTGGAGGTGTTTCCATTACCGGTACTATATGACCTTGTGGTTACCAGAATGTAGAATAAGGTCATTGGTGGAGGTGTTTCCATTACCGGTATTATATGACCTTTTGGTTACCAGAAAGTAGAATAAGGTCATTGCTGGAGGTGTTTCCATCACTATATGACCTTTAGTTTACCATAGGTCATTGCTGGAAGTGTTCCCATCACTATATGACCTTGTGATTACCAGAAAGTAGAGTTAAGCCGTTGCTAGCACTGTTTCCATCACTTTATGACCTTTTCATTGCGATCATACCGTCAGTGTAAGCAGTACAGTTTCTTAACCTGTCAAGAAAAACATTTCTGAAGCGCATAATTTTACTTTGTTCCCATTTGTATCCCTAGTTTCTGTTGCCGATGATTTACTACAGTTGATATCCCAACCACATTTTCTAATCATATATTTTCATTGGCAGCTCAGTGGAGAATAAGAAGTATATCACATGTTTTATGTCGTTATTGTTTAGCAAACGGTGCTTCTTTTCCTAAACGTTTTCTCATTTGCAGTAATAAGACCGGTTTATTGTCGATCAATTGACCTTTATCGCATTTTGATTGGCTAATTATATTCAGAGGTGAGCTATGATAAGAGCCTCACTGAAACTGAACCTTAATTGGAACATCTGTTTTTTACTTTGTTGTCGATGTGTCCAAACGATTTGGTATGTTTGGTTCTTTTTTTCTACTTTTTTGTCGATATGTATGTATGTTTGCGCTATTCTAGAATCGCATAATTAACAGTAACTTTTCACAGAAATTACCTGTTTGAAGACAAAGCTTTGCCTTCATTCTAATCTCAGCTTTGCACGTTGAGAAATTTTGTAAAAAAAAAAATGAACAAAAACGTGGTGCCTGAAATTTCGCTAGAATTATTCAATATATCTTCGTTAAATTGAAAGGTTTCCGGGGTTTCGCTCAATTAATGTATAAATTTCAGTAATTTATTCAAATATGGACATCAGAATTAGTTGATCAAATCTAATTATAGCCGACCTCGTCATCCAAAGAAAATCGATGCCTATTTATTGCTTTGTCAATGAGTCTGAAACCTACATAGTATTTTAGTGCTGTATAAGAATCGAACCCACGGTCCTCAGAATAAAAGCACGATATCGCCAGCAGTAAATACTTTAATAAAGCCGGTTCGCTAAACAAATTATTGAAATAATAACGACAAATATTTTATACATTTTGGCCAGCAGGAAATACCGGATAGTTTAATCACTCAGACAACTGGACGTCTATATTATCTATTTGTGTTGTATTGAAACGAGCCCACGACCTTCAAACTCAAGCGAGATGTCACCTTTCATCCTTGTTCCGTTAACAACAGGTTCATCTAAAATGATTTTACATCATAAGGAAATTAACTGTTTCATTATTCACCTAATCTAGTCATATACCTGTTTTTATCACCCAGATTGGTTCCTCGTTATGCTGTTCTCAGCTGATACAACTGAATCCATGGCCAGAAATAGTTTTCCATTGCATTGAGATTGCGGCTGCCTTTTCATTCTCCGAGGTGAACAATTAACAAATCTTTAATTTCACATTTGCAGTTATTTTGGGAAAACATAACATGTGAATTTCCCAGGTGAAGTTAGTAAAATGGTTTTATTTATTATCGATATATCTGAAATGAGATTTTGATTGGTCAATTATATACCGATATCAAGAATAAAGAATGCTTAACATTAAGCAGCGCTCTGTTTGTCTGAGATACTGTTGCTTTCTGTCTGTATTGCACCCGCAAAAAACCCTAAGACTGATTAATGTTTGATTTTGTATTTTCTTTGAAACTGTCATTCTCTCGTTGAGGGCCTCCTCTGGCTAAATGCAGTCTGTTTGAAGAGTAGCAACAATGTCTTAAGTCTTGTGTATTAAGTTTAAATAAATCAGTAAATTTTTTACAACGCATACAGCAATGGCTAAGCTCAGTGACGGAATTCCATGTTTACAACCATTTTCTAAAAAAACGACTTGTCTATTAAAAAAAATGGACCTTTCTGTCTCAAAAGAATTGAAATTCATACACGTACCTTCCCGTCCTTTCGTCTAACTAGGTAACCAATTTATTTCTATGGGCAGACGTTCTTTTGCGGCTACCTCCATCCGGTTAGTTTTATTTCAATGGCCACAAAACGTGATCTGAAAATCTAAGGAGAAGTGGAATTGAAAGAAAACTGTCTGCCTAGCAATATTCATTTTAGTTCAATTACAATGCCAAAGAGAATCTAAGTTTGAGAATTGAATTAATGAAGGCCTTTTTTTTAAATTAACATAGTTTTCTGGATACCTATTGTGGCATGGTTAGCTTTAGAATGCCATTTATTTCTAATTTTTGTTCTTTCGTTTGTACAAACATACATCTTTCCCTGTATAGGGTTTTGTTGACAGTATTTTCCCTGAAGACAATGGGAAAAGCCAACTGAAAATGGTACAACATAGTTCAATGTTTGAATTTCTTCCTTTAGTCGCGTGAGACTTTTGCGCACATCAATTTCAGATTATACTTGTTGTATTAATTATTAATATTCATTTCTTTAATTGTTGTTTAATGCCGCACTCGGGGTGCTATGACGATTCGACTCTTTCCGAAAAAACGCGCAAATATCTTAGAGGTGAATGGAAGACATGTCGGAACTGTCCGAAGCGGTTAACCCAACATCTATAAAATACCAAACGTCAATGCTGTGATGAAACCATGGCGATGCACAAAAGTAGTGTCGATCCTGAGCTGAATGCACAGTGAGCCTGTGGGAGAGAGTAGTCCTAAAGCAGTAGTTTTTATTTTACAAAATTCCTAATTTTCCACAGGAAGCCATGCACATAATGTTAGTGCTGCAAGTTAAATGTGTGGTGGACTTTTAATGCTAAGGTTTATTTTGAAAAATATTTTTCGCAGATGCGACATTGCAAATCCATCGTGCATTTTACTTACAGCACCAATATTTTAGTAGAGTTCAGGATGAACAAGCAATCCCTAAAAAAAATGTTAAAGCAGTTTTTCTAAACAAAACTCGAAAGGGGGAATTAGTGGACAATGACTGTTTTTTACTTTCACATTTTCTCGTTTTACCAAATTTTGCCTGTCGGTTTAAGCCTGTGTTAGCCTTAATGTCAAATAAAATAATGACTGGAATAATATTGTTGGTTCAATTTATGGGAAGAATAAAACATGTACAATCACAACTAGACTATCCTTCAAGTCTAGTTGTTTCGAGGCCTTACGAGAGAGACTTACACATGTTTTTTGTTTTCTCAGGAATTGTGCCACAAGAGGACGTGAATAGGTTATCATATCAACACAGCTTTTAGCCAGAAACATCGTTCCAATAAGGAAGTTGATGATTGCTTTGTTGGAAAGAAAACTCTTGCAATTAGTCACTAACACCAGATTAAATCGCTCATATCGGTTTAGAGACATACCTTGAACATGGCGTGACAAATCGTCAGCACAAAAGGCCGCTAAAACATTATTCCGAACAGACAAAAATACCGATGAAATTCACTTTCTTAACGACACCAAAAATAGGGTATTTATAAAGTGACGTCTAGATTGATGGATTTCTGTTTTACGCTGCACTGAATTGTATTTTACTTATATGATGGCTGTGTACCCCAACAATACTTGACACTAGCACAACCAATATGTCAAAGCACAAAGTGTTCCATCGCCTTTTAGTTTATTAAGTATGTATATGGTTGTATAATCAAACAATATATGAGCAAAGGCTTGTTAATTCAGTGATTTGTCAAACAAATACTTTCGTTGACAACAATAAGGAAAGTAAGACATGACGACTGATATGGATGTACAACTTCTGGATATAATTGGGTAGCTACGTTTCGATCTCGATGCTAAGACCGTTATCAAGCAATTTTGTTG
>JAVFBW010155544.1:0-11965 GCA_034783835.1 Mopalia ciliata
GTTACAATAAAATATAGTAAATAGTGTAATAAATTACTAGAGGAAACATCTAAAATAAGCAGTTTAATATTTCAGTTATCCATAGAAGTCAAACTTACGTTCATATAATACTGTAGAAACAATGGCAGTGTTATAGCTAATTATTGATCTAATAGGAATTGGAGCCTGTTAACTTTTTAAAAAACGTTCTTATCCGGTGAATTTTTGCATGCCAAGGCTTGGACTGGGGTTTTAGGCCATACTTAATGTTATTTAATGCATGCCATCCAAATGGTTGAAGGAAAGCACAGAGGACAGCACTGGTATCAAACAATCATAATGCAGGATGTAATACAAAGACATCACTAAATAGATCGGCTTCCAGTTGTCTCCTTAGCTCCAAAGGCAAATGAAGCGTGGGATAGTATAACGTAAACAGACAAGCTTCATATAATAAATTAGCTGTTGTTCAGGTAGAGTATTAAGGTTTTTGAATAAAAGAATTCTATGAGGATGAAATTGTGTGTCTTAATTAAGAATAAATGAATTGAATTAAATTTTCAGGCAAAAAAATATTGTGAAACAAACCATTTTGGGTATATTTGTTTTTCTTTCTTTAAGGATTTAAAATTGGTGAACCATACATGTAGTTTTTGTAGGCTAGCTGCGTGAAATTTTATTCAATATTTCACACAATGTTGAACTATAGGTGAGGGATTTTGTCCTAACAAAAAATAGTGACATTTGATAAATTCTGTAATTTTCTAGTTTTTTGAAATGGGAGTGCAAAACCAGTATGAAATCCAAGCTTTTCCACAAGAATGTAGTGACTGGTGGACCAGAATAGCATTGTGGTCATTTTTAACCTAATATTCGCATTATAATTGCCTCTATTGTACTTAAGTTCAGATTATAATAAATCAACTGCCTGCCCCCCCCCCTGTGGGACAGAATGGCTCATCAGCCCTATCAGTCTGAATCTCTATGTTGTCGTTAAACCTATTTATTAACAAAATCAAAAAAAGTCATTTATTCTTTGCATTACACTCTCTTGTACAATGCCATAGGTATCATTAAGAATTAAAGAATCACATGAAATTTTTATTTTTCTTTCAATGTGCATAAAAATGATGAGTTGGTGATGTAAGTTCTATTTTTACCTTGTGTGTTTCAGGTATTTTAACATTTATAAACATCTTCAGCGTGAGGGCTGCCACAAGGATACAGGACGTCTTTACTACAGCCAAAATAGTAGCTCTCATTGTTATTATCATCACAGGCCTCGTTATGATTGGACAAGGTAAGCTAACTAGGTCATCTAATTACAGGTATGTTTTTAGAGTAAATAGTATTGACTTAATATGTGAGCTATTAGCTGATGGCTGTAAAGAGTGTAGACCATCACCTGTGGGTTGTAGGGAGCATTATTATCATCTCTGCACTTGGTCACTACACCTAGCTGATCTGGTGAGTGAAGTAAAGTTAAGCTTGGTGTAAAACCCAAGTCAAACCATCAGTTTTCCTATCATTCAATCAATCAGTCAATCAATCAATAAATAAATTAACCCATCAATTACAATCAAAAGAATTAGATTGCAATAGATCTATCGATTATAATTGTTCAATTGATGACAATCATATCAATTGATACATTACAAATAAATACAATAGATTACAATAAATAGATCCATTAATACAATGGATGAACTTTGAACACTCAACAGATCAATCCTTTTTTTATGCTAATAAACATTACATGATTTGGGTGGAATTGATCTTTGGGCGACAGTGATACTGCTATCACAGTATATGGTCTGGTGGAATACAGGTGATTTTGGACTATCCTGTTTAGATCTTTTCCCACCATGTACTGACCTGTTGTGTTTTTTCTTCTTGTAGGTCACATTGAATATTTTACGAATGCGTTTGAAGACCCTGTTAGTGAACAGACTGTGGGCAGTATCTCCATATCATTATACTCTGGATTATTTGCATACGCAGGATGGTAAGTCTCAAGTGAGTCATAGGCAGGATGGTAAGTCCCAAGTTAGTCATAGGCAGAATGGTAAGTCCCAAGTTAGTCTTAGGCAGGATGGTAAGTCCAAAGTTAGTCATAGGCAGGATGGTAAGTCTCAAGTTAGTCATACACAGGATGGTAAGTCTCAAGTTAGTCATAGGCAGGATGGTAAGTCTCAAGCTAGTCATACGCAGGATGGTAAGTCACAAGTTAGTCATATGCAGGATGGTAAGTCTCAAGTTAGTCATACGCAGGATGGTAAGTCTCAAGTTAGTTGTAGGCAAAATGGTACGTTTGTACTTAGTAGAGGCAAAATGATTATTAAGTTAAGAACGAAACAAGCATAAATTAGTTGATTACAAAAAGGAAATCAATACAATCAAATAAGTATTGAACTTCAGTTATACATGCTACAAAAATGTCTTTCATGTTTCGAAGCTTGTTTGGGTCATTTGTATTTTGACAAGAAAATGTAAACACCAAGCCAATATTAGCCAATCACAGCTCCTCACAGGCCTTATTTTTTCACGCGAACAGTCGTTCAGGTTACGTGGAGGTTACGCAAAAGAAAATTCACCCGAACGGTCACCATTCACGCAAAATAAGTCAGGGTGCTCACCAGGCTTAAAAAATACCTTAACATACACAATAACTTGTCATCTTTACCGCGATCTCAGAGCCAGATAGTCAGTCTGTGAGGTCCCTCAGCTGATTAGTATTCTGGTCACATAGGCTATATTACCATGTTATATAACATACCACTACTGCTGGCATCCAATTTACAATGTAGTATGGTATTAGTGTTTCTCACGGCTATCAATCCAAGACATTCCTTTGAAGTCAACATTGTATCAATTTAAGGCTATTCCACAGCTGGAGAGTAGGGGGTAGCAGGATGGGGGTTCGGAAAAGCGTGATGCGGCGTCCTTTTGTCCATCAGTTTGATCTCCCACTGAGGCAATTTAAAACAGTCAGCATAACAAAGGATGTAAATTTTAGAAGCTAAATATAGACATGAGCGCAATGATCTTTGCTTCTTTGCTCAAGTTGTTGAGGTTTGTCCTGATTTTATTATAGGTAATAGAAATTATATTTGATTTCTAGATGATCACGTACCCAGGTCGGAAATTACCTTTATAAAAAGAAACAACAGAATACTAACTTTTAGCTGAATATCTGGTAGAGTTAAATGTTGGAGATAGGCGTGCATTATTTACACATTGAAAACTGACTGTCTGTAAAGACAGGAAACGAGGAAGCATATTTAGCTTAACCTATTCACGAGAACGATCGTTCGCGCAAATTCGTTTCACATAACCGAATGAGAGGTTACGTGGGTTAAAATTCACGCGAACGGTAGATCCGTTATGCAAAATTTTGAAAAAATAAGGCCTGCTCGCTTATATACCTGATGTTCGATCCGTGAACAGTAAATACGCCGGTTCAGTTTACGAAGCACACTCACTACAACTAAGCCACGGCTGCGGGTCTTTTCCATGCTAAATTTGACTGAAACTGGGTGTCTAAAATGGCTTCTTGGGTTCCTCAAATACACCCGTCTGACTGACACTATGTAAAAATACACAGCCTCATTAAAACTTACCATCAATATCAATTATCATAAATGATCCATCGCCAGACTCCATCCCTGACTGATCCAAACTGTCATTCTGAAAGATCAAAAATTGTAAATATCATTTCGGTAAACAAGCAGTCCACCAAAATATGTCTTCAATAACTTCAATAAATTATTGTACATGGTTCTTTTATGTACATGT
The DNA here is from genome assembly GCA_034783835.1 of Mopalia ciliata. Taxonomy (NCBI): domain Eukaryota; kingdom Metazoa; phylum Mollusca; class Polyplacophora; order Chitonida; family Mopaliidae; genus Mopalia; species Mopalia ciliata. Next base: position 3,775 of record JAVFBW010155544.1, read on the forward strand.
ACCATTCCTAGCTTCTAGTTATATGCAACTAGAATAAGGTTTGTTTTTTTGTTAAATATTAGGGTTTAACATCGTACTCACGAGTATTTAACTTTTATGATAACAGTTGACACAGTTTCTAACGCAATTAAGATATAAAAAAAAAGTGGGAGGAACCTCATAACAACCATCCCTGCCACATCTTGTGATTAACTTACATACCCGATGGTCAACAGACAGGAACCTCATAACAACCATCCCTGCCACATCTTGTGATTAACTTACATACCCGATGGTCAACAGACAGACTTGATCCCGGAACAGTAAATTGGAGTAGGATTAGTAAGAGCATGTGCTAACCACTAAGCCCCCCCCTCTCTCTCCCCAAATAAGGCCCCGAATCATTCTCAACCCTGTCAGCAGTTTAAGATTGCCTAGACTGATACATGTACCAATCCTCAGGAAAGGCCCCACTGTTCTCAATAAATAATAGGCTAAGTATTCTGTTTGCTTGTCTGATTGGGGTTCAATGCTGTATTTAAGGTTTTTTGCACTCATGGTAAGAATTCTGATAGTTGGACAAAAAAGTGTCACATGGTTGAATAAGAATGGATGACATGACCCCAAGAACTACAATTTACCTAAGTAATAAGGTTATTTCACTCATATAACAAGCAACATAAAATGAAATGCACCTAAAATTTCGTCCATAAAATTGATACTATGGAATTATTCTAATGACTGAAAAATTATGTGGTGGCACATGACACATGTTTCAGTAAGAAACCATAGGGATTTCTAAAAAAAAATCGATTTGTTTGCTTGGTTGATATAACACTTTCCTAACAAGCAATTGATAACAACTATCCATAAAGAAAATTTTGTTGGATTTAGCATACTGTATAGTAATGTTTTTTTGTTCTTTATCACATTGACATACCAGAGATGAATTGAGAAGATCATGAGACTGGCCGGCTTTAGCCAGGGTATCAAACGCTTTCACCACAGATTCAGCGTTTTCTGTCATCGTGTCACCATTCGATGAAGCCTCTCGATCCTCCAGATGATCGGTCGCCAGATCTTTGTTATTTTTTCCCATTGTAGCCAGTGTGGTGACAACATTAGCCAATGTGCTCAAATCTGAGAAGGAATGAAAACAAGGGTATTTTGTATGATGGCAGGTGTAAAGCAACCATTTAATGTCAACCGTTTTGCTCTGTTGGAAAGTTAAATTTATCCCAGTTCTAAAGCAGTATGTCTGAAAAAGATTGAATTATCGGTTTGAAACAAGAGCTATGGTTTTTTACGTACATGTCGAATTTTAAGCTTTCCACTATATTCTTGGAGTGAAAAGAATGCAAACTTTTACATCGAAGACTTAGACAAGTTATGACTTTCAATTGATTTTTTCTGCACTTTCGATAATTTAAATATTCCTTTAAATAACTTTCAGTGATTGATACAGGTGTAAATTCACACACTATAGTATATCATAGATAATTCCTCTCCAAATTTCCTGATAACTTTCTATTTTATTGAATATAATAGTACATTGAATTTCTAACAGCTTCCTTAAATATAGTCTATATATTTAGAAAAAAACATTTCTTCTCTTACAAGGGCGAAAAGAAGACTCTGAAGGACAAAAACAGAAGGAAACACACGCTGATATAATTAATTTCACACTCGGAAAAGGTTCAAAACATAAAGACAATTAACTTATCTCCCCCAAAACTTTGTGCAATATGGTTACACAGTAGTAACTGATGGCACATGTTTTGAATGTGTGGGACGTAATTATCTCCCTTTGAAATTATTCTGATTTTTTTTTTTTTTAAATGACCTAGTGGCTCTCTGTATAAACTCTTGGTTAATTTAATCAATTTTTAAGAATTTTTACAAATAGTCTTCAACTAAAGGATAATAATACTGCATTTGAAATAAAGAATTCTCTATTATAGATGGATTTCTGCTCTTTCTGGCCTTGCTTTTAGCATGTTACCGATGTTTCTTATGTGTACAGTAGTCATGACATAGGCATAAGTTTGATCAAACTTGGCAAGGCCCATCGCTCAGATGAAACCAATAGACAAACCCTGTTATCTCCTATCTGTCTACATTTCAATTGGATAAACAGTGAACGTTCATATGTTAGGCTAGCAAGCTTAACATAAGCAATACAAGCTTCAATTTTTCCCCCATGTTTAGATTGTTTGATTGGGGTTTAACATCATACTCAAGGGTATTTCACTTATATGACGATGGTTGTCTGCTTCACATTGTTCCTAGCCTAATTACGTTGGAAAACCTGAGAGGAAACCTTGTAAAAACCAATCCCGCAATTGCCGGAGCCACAACATGTGACTCACTCATATACCTGATGGTCTACAGACGGACTCGATGAAGCTGGTTCAGTTTAGTAAGTGCACATGCTAACGAATTCCACGTTTAGAATAAGATAAATTTAATAAACACTGACTATCCTCTGAACCCATCAAATCACAAGGAAATGATAGAGGGCTTTCAGTGACTGATTCTAAATGCTGTGATTTTTTAAAGCATTTTCCAAACCTAGAAATAAAATTGCAAAATTGGTGGCCTGTCCGGAATTTCATACACCTGTTGGATTAATGTAGGGTATGACTCCAGTGTACTTGGCTATACCTGTGTTATTAGCTGTTGCTTGACTTGGTAAGTTGGAGCCCAGAATGACAGCCCCTTGATCTGTGTGGATTATCCTCTCCTGCAGATTAGCAAGTAGATTATCTCCAAACTTGGACATCGGTTGAGAATGAGACTGAAAATAATAATACAAGAAATTAGAATAAAGAAACCAGGAGGAATTTTTTTTAATTAAATGTCTCATCCTATACAGAATTGATTGGTGCTTACAGTCTTGCAGGACCCCTTGAGCTCAAAATGAACCAAATTTTTATTTTATCATATATATGATACACATTTATATTCTTCTACATAAGAGACTTAATACAACAGGGTTCTGAAAATTGACCAATGCGTCAAGCAAGACCTTAACACTTGTGTCCAAGAGCTTTCCAATAACATGATGTCGAAGTGCTGCACCACAGAGCCCAACAAATGTTACTCTAGCACGGAGCAAAGTAGTGATCATACTCAATACATACTTCCCTTCATAGTCAGACAAGTTCAGCAAATAAATCTACATGTGTTAAGATGGCCAATGATCAATCATGTTTGACAATAATTTTGTTTAAATAAAAAATAACTTTTTTTCCTCTAAATGAAAATTGAAATTTTTGAAAGTGTTATATGAAAGTATAAACAGACCTCAGCATTGAACATGGGAATGGCTGCCGAGGGACTGTTCAGATCTTTACGGATGTATATCCTCTGTGTAGACGTCGCCACATTTCCTACAATTTTCTCTTTCTGATCTGGTGGACGCCTCTCCTGTTGTACTGCTGTATAGAAAGTCACAACATTTAAAACCAGTGTTGACAAGTCCAAATATTTAACAGTAGCGCACTTTCACACTTTCCTGTATATAAATCAAAAACTTATAAATTATTTGTTTGATTGACATTTTAAACCCCACTTAATATTATTGAACTCCTAGGATAATGGGTCAGACAAATTAGTAAAGGAAATCAGCACTTGCCCCACTGGCAAATAAACAAAGACAAGACAAGACAGGACAATCACATGATACGCAGAGACATGAAGGATCAATAAAAACTACAGTGCCAAATGTCATTACATCAGGGTGTATAGTTTTTAAGTTGTAACTATTTAGAGCTGTCCAGATAGACGCTGGTTATGCTATATTCCACCCACCTTTTATCGTGGATATATAAAATTATGGACAGTATTGAAGGTTATTTTCACTTATCTAATACCCCTTACTACCTATTGCAACGACGACAAGGCAAGAAAACCACAAAACTCAATAGATTTGTTTGATTTGGGTTTAAAGTTGAATTCAAGGGAATTTGACTTTATGATGACGGACAGTTCACTTCAAACGGCTCCTTGCCTTATTACGGCGGAAAAACTGAAGGAAATCACGTAAAAACCATCTGCGTGATTGCCGGAGCCACATCAAATGACTCGCTCATATACCTGATGGTCAACAGATGGACTCCCGTGAACAGTAAATTGAAGTAGTGTAAGTAATTGCCCATGCTTAGAACCAAGTCACAGCCACAGGCAGAGAGTACCAAAGCAACTGGATGCTCCCTCACAACCAACTGCACCAAAAATTGCAACATTGGTAACTTTCAAAGAAACAATAATGAAATATTAGAGTAGAAAATTAGATACACACTCACATTCTGATCTCATGCCGACATTGAGACATTTTTGTAATCTGCAGTACTGGCATCGGTTCCTGTGGTGTTTAGTGATCATACAGTCTTTATTTCCTCGACAAGCGTAACCCAACTGTTTACGAATACTCCGCTTAAAGAAGCCCTTGCAACCCTCACAGCTAATGGCACCGTAATGTCGCCCTGAATTACAAGAATAAATGAAAATACAATGGTGGCCATCTTGTTTTTACGGAACTTGGTGAAATTCAATCCCGTCCATTGTCTTAAAGGCAGGTTATAATATTTATAGTTATAATATTCAAGTTGAAAAGCTGTGAATTTACTCTCTACTTATCATGTTCACAACACATGCAGGCATGACTATTCTAAAATCATGTAATGAAAACAGTCATTTGTTTTTGCAAATTTGGTGAAATGCAATACCATCCCTCGATTTAACAAGCGGAATCTATATACCAGGCTTGAAGTTAATTTTGGATTTGTTTGTTGTTCACAAACATTTGTGACAGACAGACAGACAATTAGATGAACATTCAAAACCTGTTTATAGTTTAATTGATGTTGGAGTCCATATGTTTGTTCAACAAACTTTAACATGAGCAAAATTTGTTTCCTGCTCTCTTTTCTCACAAGGAAGTATTGTTTTGCTTCATGCTTTAGGACACTAACAAATCAAAATAGACTTCATTTTCCACTATTACATGTATATTGTTTATTAACAAATATTTACAAAGCACACATCTGGAAATAAGAATTGAAACAGAAAAATTTTAAGAGCTTTTCCAGCTTGCTTCTTAAATCAGAATAATATTGCTAATTTTTTTTTAGTGATCCTTTGATTGGTGTTTAACACTGTACCTGCAAATTTTTAGCTTATAGGACAGCAATATTTCAAAAGAATATTTGACACTAGCATAAAAAGGATGTGAAGTGTTTTCATAATGTTGGCGAGTTCATTTTTCCTCGGGGGTATTTCACCTATTGGCGACAGATTGTCCACTTCACACTGTTCCTTGCCTGAGGAAATCTCGTAAAAACCACACCTGCGATTGCCAAAGCAGCATCTTGTCACTCACTCATATACCTGAGGGTCGACAGACTGACTCAATCCCGTGAACGGTACATTGAAGTAGGCTTAGAAAGGATACTCGCTTACCACTAAGCCACGGGCCAATAGTTGCTGAATGAAGCTTACCTGAAGCCTTATCCCCACAGACCACACAGGGTTCATATTTCTGTTCAAACTGCTGTTTAAGTGTTAACTTCCCTTTCGCAGCCTGTTCCTCTTCTCTCAGTCGTTGGACCTGCTGCATTTCCTACAACAAATATATTATTTTAATATTTAAAACCTATTTAATATTTATAACATATGTATTAATCAAGGTGTGAGTGTGACTCACTTAATCCCATCGGAATAGGAAAGTAGTTTAGTGTAAGACAATTAGTTTCTAAAATTATAAAAAAAACCTGTGATAAGTGGTATGGTTTTTACTGTTTTCAAGTGGCCTGTAATACTGTAATTATCAATATGTTGCCATGGAAACAAGAAATTTGATTGAAACGGCGTCATTTTAAAAAGGAATGTAGTTTACGGCAAGATCAATTTGTTTCAAAATTTGAAAACCCTGCATTAAGCTGTATGATTTTAAACATATTCATGTCATCTGGTATACTATAATCATTATAATGTATCATTGTGTTGCCATAGAAACCAGAAATTTGATTGGAATGGCCCCATTTTAAATAGGATGTCAGGGCTCGAAATCATTTTTGTTAGTCCAGGGGCCATTGGCTTCTAATTGGAATATTTCTAGGGGCCAAAATAATATTTTAGGAGTCCATTATTTTTTTTTAATCTGGGATATAAAAATATATTATAAACCTGGTTTTACACTTGTTCCTACTAAATTCCTTCATTGATTGATTGAGAGAAAATAGCAAATAGTGAAGGAAAGTTTGTTTCAATTTGTTTGGTTTTAGTCGTGCTAAAGGATACTCTAAGTACAATATGTATAAATAATTATTTGTATACGACTCAATTCGATGTTATAAACAAATTCTTAATTGTGAAAAAAACAGGGTTGAATTACCCTATAACTTCTATAAGTTGGTACTTCAAAGAATTGAGCATGAAAGAGGTTAAACTATCCTATAAAAGATCAGAAATACATTTTGCACGTTTTCTCTGCTTTCGTTTTTTAGTGTACCTTACTTAGGGAAAATGCCTACTTCTCAGCTGTTATTATACCTACAGAGCTGATTTTTAAAACATTTTTTCACAGTCATTCAGATTTTTAATATCTTTTTTTGTTTTTTAGATATATTTATAAGTTAAAATTTCACTACTTTGACTCATTTTCAGGATTTTTGGTATGTATTATACATTGATGTAAAATTGAACAAATGACACAAATTGTGTAAAAGAAGTAGCAATTTGAAAAAGAGGTAGCAAAAATGTACTTTTTACGCAAAATATTTGTTTCTGTAAGTTTTAGAAAAAATAATTTCCTTATTATTGTTCTGCAGAAAAAGACGATTCAGAATATATGTACATGTGTTGCAAAATTAGAAGTAGTTTAGAAGTAAAATGGCGAAAAGTAAAAACACTCAGTATTGGGGTTAGAGTATCCTTCGTTATTGTTGTTGTTATGTTTGCCCATTATGTAGTAGGATTTGATACATCGTTTGTATTATTCCATCTGCATTCCTGGACACAAACAAGAGCGATCATATTGTCTTGCTCATGCTTTATATCAAAATAATAGTTACAACTTTTATTTTAGTATCACGAAACTCTGAAAGTGTAACAGCATAATATGGAACTAAGGTAACTTCTCCTCATGGCTATCGCCAGTATGCTTGCAGAAGCGGTTTCTTGTCCCCCACACACTTTTGAATATGTATCGATTTGTTTTAGCGGTTTTAAGATCCCCGGCAACATTTGGGGATGTTGAGACCAATAAAACAATTATCCATGTGGCATATTTCAAATGCTATAAGTGTGGGGAGATAGAAACCGCCTGTAAAGAACATGTCAGAGTTGGAAGAGCTTGCCAAACAGGATCTAGTGGCAGAATTTCATCTTACATTGACCTATTCAATCTACAATCTAATACATTTCAGATTCAAAAATGCCTTTAGAATACTAATACCAGATGGAATTCTGCCACTATAAGATAATTTAAAGAGATCATAAGTTTATCGCTCACTCCCAAATTGCGGCTACATACTTTTTGCCCCCCTCGTCAAAATCAACTGTCAGTCGCAAAATGCGACCCAGCGCCCGATTATTTCGGGCCCTGGATGTAGTTTGAATGCAAGACTAAATTAGTTTGCAAAATTTGAAAAACCTGTGTTATGTGGTATTGTGTATATCACGCTCACTATAAGGACAGATGGATGGACAGACGGACGGACTGAGGGACGTTGTGACGACATTATCCCTACTGCATAATACGCTGATGGAATAAACAGGAATTAATGCCAAAATATGCCCATCATAATTAAGGGAAAATTTGGGATTGTTAAAGGGAATATAAGCTGCTAATACCTGATTAAATAACTAAAAGCGATAGACCTTTAACATGGCCTGACGTCCTCAAACAGTGGATTAAACCAAATAGTGTTTAAAAAATGTATTAACCATTGTGATAAACTTTTGGATGTTATGCACTGAGAGATCTACAACCCTGTCCCTTTAGCTAATGTCATATTATTTGATTGATTGTTTGCTTGGAGTTTAATGTCATACTCAAAGGTATTTCAATTATATGCAGGGGCTTAACCAGAAATGAAATGCATGGTGTCAAAAATGGTCATTTACTTCAGATAACTGGGTGTCCACTTTTGGCAGTTTCCCTATCTCCTGCATGTTAAAGTTTCTTAAAACAGGGTGTCCAAATGAG
>JAVFBW010155555.1:0-11964 GCA_034783835.1 Mopalia ciliata
CCCCCCCCCCCCCCCCCGCCCCCACGACGCTAGGTGTAAGATAGACTTATGCAAGTTTCCGTGACCATACAAGAAAAACCAAAAGAAAAGAACGGAGTAGAGATATCATTTATTCAATCAGGGTATATTTGTCACATTTCTGGTCCATCTGCAAGGTCGTTGAGAGGGGAGAATAGAAAGGGAAAGGGGATTAGATGGGAATACAAAACCTTGCTTCTAAAGATCCACAATGTCCACAGTGTAATTTAAACGACGTTTCGTTCTTAAACGTCATAAGAAAGGCTGTGTCAGAATGTATATCATATGAGAAACACAATATAAGAACTCACGTTATTGAAACGCGATTATCAAGCCGAGGATGTCAATCCGTTAAATACATAGGCCTTGATCCTTTTACTGTATTAGAATCAGTTGAAGATAGAACATATCAGCGCGAAAAAAACTTTGAAGTTGAAGTAGAAAAAGAAGGATCATTCGGGGACAAAACTATTAAGGAGTCTTCTCCGTGGTTTAAGCAACTCGAAAGTATAGATGGTCCAAAGTCGAGGGTAGAGGGTCTTGATGTTTTGCTCAATAACTTTTGCTAACCTTTCCTTTGTGGAGCGGACTTTTCCGTAGAGACGTGCTCTATAAAACATACAGGCGATTTAAACAGAAAGACGTATCTTAGTGGAATTTGTAATGCTGTTAAAACAATCTACCAACGGACGTCTTAAAGAGCAACAGCAACCTGAAGTAAGAGTGAAATTCAGAACTAAACTGGAAAATTTGGATTTAAGTGAGGAAATCTGGGCAAAAATGAGACGACAAAACGCTTATGAACCAACGTCCAAGTCTAAAACAGGCCAAGTAAAAAACAACAAAATGGAACGAAGCGTTTTTAGCTCAAATACTTCTCAAACAGACTCCAATGGCACATCAAGTTCGGCCCTGAAGATGTCTTCAACAAAATTAATTTTTAATCCACCAATGGCTTTCTCTTCTTCACAGCCACAGGAGGCTGCACCTGCGAAATCAAATGTAAAAACACAAGGCCATGAACGTTCGCGAAACAAAGTGGGGTGGAGAATTCGTTGGTTGGTTATTGGCTTATATGTGCACCATAGATAACTTTTTGACGATCCTCTTCCTAATTTCATCAGAAATACCCAATATGAGAATGTGTTAACATCGCTACTGTTAATTTCGGACCATCCATTTTAAGAAGACAAGCTTTCTTGGATTACTTTAAACAATTTTCTCATCAAAGGCTCTGAAATCATCATCTTCGGAAACGAAGATGATATGTATGGCAGATTATTCGACGAGTTGGTAATATCAGAGATGATCAAGTGTGTTTAAGTCCCCCTTGTTATAAGCTCTGGGGAAATAAGACTTTAAAAGATTGATTACTTATGTAAGAAAAAAAGTCTTTATTGGCGTGTGAAAACTAAGGTGTAATAAGGTTAACAGAAAGAAGAAATAACGAAAAGAATATTTCTGTTTAAAAATCATTTCAAAATATTATAATTGGAAGAACTGAAATGAATCCCAACATTAAACGAGATAAATCATGCCACATGCGGGATTGACCTCTTTTTATTGCTTTTTATTCTATCTTTCATTCATTCAATCATTTTACCATTCAATAATTCATTGCTGTCCATTCATGAGTTTCTTTCAGTTAACGGCACTAACAATTTTAGGTCGTTATACATTAAGGACTCGATTTTGTTGGACTTTGTGTGGTTAAGCGCTGCGAGAAAGGATGATTGTACTTAGATTAAAGGGTTTTTAAATGAAGACTTACAATGTTCCGTTCGCGCGTCATCTGCTCCATTCGCTCGTATTATCCGTATCAACTCGGGTGTGCAACTTTATCGTTCACGCGTCTAGTGTCCTCACACTAGCTCACATCCCAGTTCTCCAGTTTTAGAGCAGGGTAAGCCAGGGAAACCACGTGACCATCATGGCAGACATCCCTTCAGAAAAGTAAACGACAAGCTGTTCTTTTAATTTAAATCGCCCGTGCGTGTCAATTAGGCCGCAAACAGCTAATGTAAATATGTTTTAAATCGAACATTAGGCGAAAAATTTAACATTAAGTTATGAGGTTTCGCTTCAATTAACCTCTGAAAGCGTTCACGCGTAGGATTGATCCGTTCAACGAACCCCGACGACAACTTCGCCAGGAACGTTGTCTCCTTGGCAGTGAACATCAAAATTGAACTAAAAAATAAATGCTAAAATATGTCAATATAGCAAATGTTTAATTTTGGATAAAAAAAGTTGTAAATAGTATGTTTAAAACTATGTACATGTATAATCATTAAAAAAGCACCTTTGTTATTTTTTGCGCTTTGGCCTACTACCAGCACTGAGTGTTCTGCGTTCCCTCAACCGAGGGTGCAAATGCTTGGTGTCGACCCTCCGCAGATAGTCCTCATCTGGCCTCCGCAGATAGTCCTTTAAGAAGTTGGAAGTGGTGATGGGATATCCACCTCCATCCCTTCCAAGGCGTCTAAGTTCTCAAGAGCAACCGTCTCTGACACAAGGGATTTACTTGATGACGGCTTCGAAGAGAGGAGACCAATCCTCTCTACATTTATAACATTAATTGGCTGTTCAAAGTAAAATATTTGTGGCCTTGGAAGGGCGAACCTCCGGACTAGATGGCTTTTCCTTTGTCTGGTTTATTGTTTTGTTGTTGTTTTTTCGGTTTGTCTGTGGCTGTTTCTTTAGGGTTGTAAGTATAAGTTTGTGTTGCAGCAGCCGTTTTTATTAGTATTTGGCTGGTGTTTGTGTCAACAGCAGAAGGGTTTTCATCGCCAGTTTGCCAGGCAAGGGAGGTCTGTGTCGCAACAGACAATGAAGTTGTCTTTGTGGCATTGGCGTAGGACTGGGATGACCCTTGAACATCCGAAGCAGAGGCAAAGCGGTGTGCCTCTAAAAACTAACGTTTTGTTCTGATTTAATTACCTGGATTCGCTTTTCTTTCTTCTTACCAAGATTATAGCCTTCCTCAAAGCAAGGACAGCATACCAAACCACATCTACACTGGGTCTTGTCATGTCCGAATTTCTGACACTGGAAGCACCTTGTTGGGTTGGGGATAAAGGGGTCTATCCTCATTATGTAAGGGCCAATGAAGATGTGGTTTGGCACTTTAGTGGAATCAAAGGTAATTAAATAGGTATCAAGTTTTATTATGTACTATCTTTTCTAGTTGTAAAGCGCTTAACGTCAGTTATACCTTCATCGCCGAGATAAGTGCAGATTTCTTCCTCTGATAGATCAGAGAGATCTCTGTCTCGGGTGATCCCCTTACTGCTGTTAAGTGATCTATGTGGTGTTACGGTTACAGGTAACTCTAATATTGTTTTAAATTTAAGTAAAATTACTGCCTATTGCTCTCTGGTGCTTTCCACTAGAAGGTCACAAGACCGCAGTTTTGTTACTAGATATTTTTGTTACAGATTTGTTTTTCATTTTGACTACTTATTACTAAAAACGTTGGCCAACTGTCTTTTATTTTATCCTTTAAATTAATTTGCATTACTTTCCGTTTTTTTCTATAATTAATAGGATTGGGAAGGGACGCCATCACAAGGTGTACAAAGTTTCACCACCCATTTCCCCCCACCCTCCACGGAGTTCCAACAAGGGTGAGACCCCCCCCCCCTGTGGTAACCAGCAGGGGCAGGTAACGATTGTGGCGTGAATATATGGTCAATTGATATCTATCTTATACACCAAAGAGATAATTCCAATCTGAAGCATCCTAGGTAGCAAACATCAAAAAGAAAAACAAACCGAAACGAACGGGACACACATAAGTGTTTAAAACATATGTCAATATATTAAACAGTTTAAATTTGGATATAAAAATTCTATTAAATATTCTGTTTAAAACTATGTTTAGAGCTATCCAAAATAACTGGCCACTGATCTGTTTAAGTAACACCGACGACAACTTCGCCAGCAATGTTGTCCCGTTGTCATTGACCATCCAAAGATAAACAAATTGAACTGAAAAATAAATGCTAAAATATGTCAATGTATTAAATTGTTTACTTTTGGATGAAAAAGTTGTATGTTTAATGTTTCATGTTTAAAACTATGTGAAATAATAACAAAAATATTTTTATGTTTGCGCATTGGCCTACTACCAGCACTGCGTGTTTCGTGTAATTCAACCAAGGGTGAATATGCTTGGTGTCGACCTGCCGCAGATAGTCGTCAGCAGGAGGTTTTTTTTATGAGGCGGTGGTGTTGGTGGTAAGAGAAGGCCCGATGTCTACCTCAATCCCTTTCAAGGCGTCGAAGCGGTTCTCGAGGGTATGCACTCACAAGCTCCACTGTGGTGAAACTCAATTTCCGTACACAAGCACTGTGTCCGCGACATACACTGCACAACACTTTGGTTTGGTGATCATGTGTTTGAAGCCTTGGAAACATGATACGCCATTCCTCCTTAAAATGTATCTGTCACACTGCGATCTAGTAAATGCTGCCTCATTGTTTAAAATTAGTCAAACAAGTGTTGGTACAGATATACTAAAGCACATCCAATAACAGCATCTATATGTTTGTTTTAGAATATTTAATAAGCAGGCTACATGTATTGTACAGACAGCAGCTAGAAGCCTCCCACATGAGTTACTTGTTTTGGTGTGTCAATTGTTCCAGTAGTCTAAACTCAAGCTAAAGCAGTCTCATCAATATATGTATTTTTCATAGCAGCAAACTTCTAAGTTTTACTGTCCAGAATAATGTATTGTTTCATTTTTTCAACAATTCAATTCAATTATGTCAAACAGATCTGTAATAAGCACAGTAATAACATCATATCACTAAAGACTCTGAGAATTTATTATGTTTAGAATTTTCTGATACCTTACTTAATTCCTAAAATTGTTTATTTTTTATATTTAACAGATAATATGAACTTTTTTCTTACACAAAAATTGGATACGATTCTGGAAAATCAAAAAGAAATCCTGATGAAACTCACCAGATCTGGTTCTTTCTGAGATACCTGTATGAAAATTACCATGGAGGATATAATGACTAAACTAATGGATCTAACTGAAAACATGGATACCCTTAGGGAACAACTGTCTGATGAAGAATTTAGAAAGAAAATCGTAGAGTAACATTATTTCTATCCACAAAGAAATATATAGACAAGTGTCCTCAATTGAATTTCAGCAGAATACATCCATGTTTGTTGAACGATATTATGATTTCAATGGACATGATGTTCTAGTCAGCTCTTCAATGTCGTCATTTAGTTTTATTTAAAAAAACAAAAATTGAAATCACAAGCCCTAAGTCATTTCATTGAACTTAAAATAATTTGCTTGGTGGTTTGCCTCGTTCCCAGGAATATTTCACATCTATAACAGCAACATACAAGTCAAGCGAAAACAGGAGATAACATCATTTTGTCTTGTTTTATGCATGTTTACCTATTCGATTGGAATATTAAACCAGAATTAAGCTGGTATGTCTACTTAATTAAACATTTGAGCCCTACTTCAAACCTCGATGTCGGACAATTGCAGAAATTGGGCCTTTGAGCCAGTAGCTGTAATACAGCATGACCAATTTAAATATGTCCCACCAAAATGAAGACCTTTCTTACCAATGGTATAGGCTATACTTAAATGTAGTTTGTTTTAATAAATGCAGGGAGAGATAGACAGTGCTTTGCTGTATTAACAAATTCTAAAAATTAAGAATCCGCTTGCCTTAGTGTTTTGTTATTCCATATCCGTGGTGTCGACTCAAGAGCCTCAATGTTTCTCTATGTAGGTCATTGGGTGTATTACCTGACCCAAAAATGATTCCGATGCATGGTGAGCCACCCGTTGCCATGCACTACCAAGGTGTCCATAGGTGCTATTTGGACTATTTATGCAGTAATAATAGAAGTTGTGCGTTTTGTCGCCTAAAATTGACTGGTACACTTACCTTGCCTATATTAGTACCCCGCACAAATACCGTGTCCATTGTATTGAGATATTTTCTTTCTGGACTATGTTGCGGATCTCACAAATATTATAACGACTCTGTCTGATTCATTGACTTTTCAACATAACAAAATATACACAGGATTCGGTCATATGGTTGCTGGACGTAGACGCGAATAGGAGAGAATACCTTCACCCAGTTCATACCAAAGTCGACCTGGACATTATTATAAGAAAGCATGCACAAAAACACATTGATTCTGGCTTAGCACGGATAATACAATCAGCTTTGAAACCACTCCTCGATATGCTCTGTTCCAGGTGAGTGAATCAAAAATGTCAAAACTGTCAACCAATCTACATGAAGCTCTAAATAAGATGGAGGAGCGTGGTCAGGTAATAAAACAATTCCGGCATACCAAATGAGATGAACTGAATAACGAAATGTCCGATTTTAAATCTAGTTATGGAAAAATGTTAATGGTATTAACGTTCTATAAACGGATTAAAAACCAAATTTGACGTATCCAAATAAAACTTACACACACATATATTACCAGAACTGTAAACGAAAGTGATTCAGTGTGGAGGCTGGATGTTATGTAGGATGGAAAGTACTCATAACTGGAGATAAAATCAGCAAAATCCTAAGCTAAACACTATTTCACACATGTAAATTTCTTTCTGAATGCGCTTCCAAAGAGAGACAACTGTTGGGCTATCGTCACAAAAGAAGGGGATCCCTTGGAGAGGGTTACAACTAGAGTACGAGTAACTACACACATGGGATTTTCTATAATGACAATTGTCCTACCACATTAGGCCCTACCTATACTGTAAGGAGAAGCCGTTGTTTGGTTGTTTCAATAAGAGAAATGTATTAAACATGGCATCAGTATAGACCAAATCACGGAATTTGATGATATTTGTTTGTTTGTTTATTTGATAGGGGTTTAACGTCGTACTCAACGGTAGTTTAATCATATGAACGACGGATTGTCCACTTAACACTGTCCCTTGCCTAATTATAAAAGCGTAAAACCGAGAGGAAACCGCGATTGCCTGAGCCACATCGTGTGGACTCGATCCTGTGAACAGTAAATCGAAATAGGATAAGTAAACGCACTCCCTGTCCACTAAGCCTCGGGCCTGAATTTGTTGAAAAGTTCACCAGCTCTTCCAACATAATGTGGCTATTAATAACAGTGTTTAGGCATACATGACAATCCATTTCTTCGTTTCTGAGGGAAAATAACACTTTTATTACAAATTGCACGAGGTTATGCGATTAACACATATACACTTCTATGAACATTTCAATCAAAATAAACATCCATTATAACCAATAATTATACATGACATTGACCCAGGAAATAATTGTGTCAGTACATTTAATAGATACACTTTTATTATAACCGGGTATTAAAATTGTGAGATTTTTATTAAAAAATGCACAGAATGCTATTGTTGATAAATTGAGCAAAAATCGCTTACCTATAATTTTAAGCATATCCACCCATGACACCAACATATAGGCAGCAAAGCTACCAATTATTTCCGTGCAACAATTTAATTACACATAATATAGCCGAACATATAAATATTTGGAGATGTAATTAAAAAGCAGGAAACATTATAACGCTCACGAATTTCATAAAAGTTGCCTGTCTATGAACACACCCTTAAAAGCAACCATCACAGCACGGCAACCAACTATTTACATAAAATAATCTGACAAACATAAAATCTAACGGAACATATAAATATTGAAAGATGTTAATAAAGAGCAGAAAACATTATTACCCTCACAAATGTCACAAAAGTCGCTCACTTGTTATTCTGAACAAATCCATGGAATAG
Organism: Mopalia ciliata; assembly: GCA_034783835.1. Lineage (NCBI taxonomy): Eukaryota > Metazoa > Mollusca > Polyplacophora > Chitonida > Mopaliidae > Mopalia > Mopalia ciliata. The sequence continues at coordinate 7,815 of JAVFBW010155555.1, forward strand.
ACCAGGCAGCACAAGTATAAAATTATTTAAAACAAACAGCCAATGTTCGATCTGAAACATAATTATAAAAAAACACATGTAATGTAACCCATAATATATTCCTAGTTGAACAAATGTGGAGGGAATGTTGTCCATGATGAAGGATCCACTTAACTGAACATTTAGTACTTCTAGATATTAACTGTTTTCTTCAATAGGCAGATTCGAACAGAACCTCTAACTTTATATTTCTTACACATTTAACGGATTATAGAACAAATAATTAAAGAACAAACTTAATTGTAACGCTACAAAAAACAATATTCATCTTCTTTCGAAATGAACAAAATCCGTTCATTATAATTTTAGAATTAGCAGAATTTATTAAATAAATATTCGAAGGAGTGTATGAATGGTCGGTGTATGTTACTTGGTGTGCATAAAACCATAGCAATATTATTATTTCGAAACAAATTGTCGCATAAAAGTTACAAACCCTGAAACGACAGCGAGGTTACGCGGTGTTCGTGTTGCAATGTGCCATTATTAATTGGCGAAAGAAAAGTGTCTCATCAAAGATACAAACCCCAAAACGACGGCGAGGTTACGTGGTGTGCGTGGTGTGCGTAGTACAATGTGCCATTATTAATTGCCGAAAGTAACGTGTTGCATTAAAGTTGCAATATCAAAAACGATGGAGAGGCTACGTAGTGTGCATGCTAAACGGTGCCATTGATAATTAAAAAATATAATAGTTACTTATCCCAAAATGAAGTACAGGATACGTGGTGTGCAAGTAGACATACGCCATTAGTAATGACCGAAAACAAAGTGTCGCCAAAATAGTTAGCAATCCAAACGATGTCGCGTCTAAACCAATCCTTCTGGAGCTTTAAATTATATTCCCCATCCTCACCGTCATATTCTACACGGAACAATGAGTATATATCGGTGATAGCCGCGTTGTTATCTCTGGCATCATGCCACTTGAAGTTAATGAAACTTGAGTAACATATGCACAGTGCTTATCGAGAATGGACTTCAGATTGAGTACAAGCTTCCTACCACTATTTAACAAACCCTTACTGCTGAATACCTAAACGACTTTCCAACAGCCGGGAACATAATTACAGTCGTGCATGTGCGAATGTGATTTTTTATAACGAGAATATTGTACCAATCAGGTCCTGCACGTCAGTGGCTGACCATCATTGGCCACAGAATCATGCAGCCGGTCAACAATTTGTCGCTTGTCAATCGTACCTTTGAACACCTTTGCAGAGTGAGCTTACTCCTTTTCCTCGATGTTAAGACATCTTTGCCCGAGTAATGCCTTGCACCTCTCTACCAACTTTAGTTGAAATTCAGACTTTTGTTTTCCGTGCCATGTCCACATAATGAACGTTCCTTTATTTCTGCTGTTGCATTAGGGTACTCTTGTTGTAGCCGTTTCAACAATGCGAGTTGAGATTCTCCAATCGAATTGCTTGTTGGTACTGTGGTTGTCCTTTAATTAGCCGTGTCAATGACATGTTAATTCCCGGGAAGATGGAATGCAACTGGTTTTGTGAACGTCACAAGACTGTGTGTTTTTATTGGTTCAACTACTTTATGGTTAAGCCACGTGCTGCTTGCTCATCTAGGATGTTTGATGTCATCGGTTAGGAGACACCATGGAAAGGACCAGTGATGAGTATATCAAAGATTGTGAACTTGAAAGACATGATACCAGAATATGATTATTAATATCGCCCTTGACGGCTTTAATTAGGTAGTTGCTTTGGATTACTTCTGCCAAAAACAGGCGAATGTCTTCGTGATATTTCCCTGTTGCCAATGCAAATTTAAATACTAAATTTAAAAGATAGCCTGACAATTAGTAAGCGCGTTTCTGAGCACAGCCTCAGCGAAATAAAGTAAGACATGCGGAAAAGCAAACCATTGATTTATTCTTACTTAATTGGCCTTAGTTGCATCTCAAAGCTCAAATTCTTGTTTGATTTTCACAAGACACTAGTGGCTACGGCAGGAATTGTTAAAAATGTAACAAAAATGCGGTCTGGCGACATTCTGGTGGAATGCACCAGACAGCAATAGGCAATCAATTTGCTTAAATTAAAAACAATTTTAGATTTACCTGTCGTCGTTACACCTCACGGATCGCTCCACAGCAGTAAGAGGATCATTCGAGACAGAGGTCAAGATCTCTCTGATCTATCGGAAGAAGATATCTGCGCCGAACTCAATGATCAAGGTATAGCTAACGTTAAGCGCTTTACAACAAAAAAAGATGGTAAAATACATATTTAATTACATTTGATTCAACTACAGTGCCAGACCACATCTACATTGGTCCTTACAGGATGAGGGTAGATACGTTCATCCCCAACCCAAGAAGGTGCTTCCAGTGTCAGAAGTTTGGACACGAAAAGAACCAGTGTAGAGGTGGTGTGGATTGCTTTCGCTGCTCTGAAGAAGGCCATCAGGACTTCGAATGCACCTAGACATTAAAATGATGTAAGTTTCGTGAGACCAACATGGCCTCCTCCAAAGACTGAAGTTTTTTCATCAAAGAAAAGAAAATTCAAACAATTAAAAGCAATAAAGCGTTAGCTATACAGAGGCACGGCGCCTTGCCTCTGTCTCGGATGTTTAAGGATTAACCCAGTCCTACGCCAACTTCTATACCAACCAGCGTTACATCCCGAGTCATTGCAAGTTGATGCAAATTGAGGAACGAATCGAAATTTGTAAAGCAATCATTATGATTCTGATCAATAGGAATGGATGTTTTAAAAAAATATCATTTCACAGGCTGGAATTTAAATAAATGACGATCATGAAGGTGCACGTTTGAGCAGCGAAACACCTTGTATAGTATTTGCAATCTACTCAACATACAATTTTTTATTGTTATCATGCAATCTGTTGTTATGTAGCTTTGGAATCGCTCTGCACACCACTAACACAAATATTGTCTTTTGAATGCTTTAGCATCTTGTATCAAACATGTATTTGACTATACATATATAATAACAGATACAAATCAAAATAAAACGGCGTTTCTACAATATTGATCGTATAGTACCAGATGGAATGAACGTATAAATACAATATATTGCTGTACAAAAGTAACTGTCTCCTTCCGTTAGATTGTATTGTAACGCTGCTAAACGTTACCATCTTACAGAAGAAATACATCAAAGCTATAGCAAACAACTGTTGAGGTGTTGGCACTATTTATAAAGTACCACGAGTCAACGCATGCATAATGACATATACAAATCACAATAAAAACGCAAACCTAGCTTCTACACTATCCTATTATGTTTACACTACATAATATCACTTTACGATGGGCAATGTTCCTTTCTGTTATTTTGCAGTGTAAATGCTTTGCGACGTTTTTGACACTCAAGTACTTAGTCATTGAAATTTTATCTGATTATCGATTTTTAAAGACAGCTCAGGACCTGTGTAGAGCAGGCCAACAGAGGAAAGTCTTAATCGTCCAGTGATGATTAGCGTTGTGCATATAACATTTCTATCAATTGTCTCTCTGTGTACCATCATCGTTTTACAGCTTTCCGAAAGCACTTAGGCGATTTCTTAGCTCCGGTAACATTTTAACGTATTACAAGTTTATGTGATAGCTGATGTGAAAGAAGTTGCTGTACTATCCACCCATCTGAAATAACTTCCTTCATTGTGATCGAAATGTGGTGATATTGGAAACTATTCTGCGAATCCCAGTTTAGCGACTTGAGCTCTCACGCATAAGAGCGGCTATTATGTTTTGTTCTGTACTCGGCACATCGGCTAGAAAGTTAGATGAACTCCTATACATGCCTCCTGACAAGCATTATAACCTATGTTGGTTTGAATGGTTCTTTATAGACGAGACCTGGTGCTGCTGGACGCGGCGAGCTTGCCAGGGCGATTCCAAATTAACTGATATATATATATTTATGTTTATTTATTTATTATACAACCACTTTAATAAAATTACGAAAGTCAACATAGTAAACACAAAAACAAACTTTCAATGAGATAATTTCGGTAAATTATTTTCTTTGTTGGACCTTTTTTTGAGAGGGCCGTGGCTCAGTGGTAGCGAGTGCGCTTCCTGAACCGAACATGCTTCGATTTACCGTTCACGGGTTCGAGTCCG
>JAVFBW010155577.1:0-11964 GCA_034783835.1 Mopalia ciliata
GGAAGCTTTGAATAAAATATTAATATAATTGGAGCAGCAGTTGCTGAGATATAGTGATAACAAGAATTGTTATGGGACGGACGGACGGACGGACCACAGAGAGAGATAAGAAAAAAAAAACTCTTTCATTGCGAAGCTCAGAACCTGAAATACGACTATCGTAACATTCAGTTCGTCATTATGCATCGAAAAAAGAAAATACATAAATCTGGTCTGGACCATCTTTTATCAGTCATAACTTTATTCTGGTTTACCCTGAAAGCCTATAACTAATTGTCATTGTCAATAAGCCCCCATTCAGTCCCATCTTGTATGTCCAAGAAACGTCCCAGAGAAGTGTTTCAATACCAAGTGGTCGGTTCCCGTACTCTCATTATGGTCATTCGCCAAGTAGTATCTTCCAATATACTCAATACGTTATTTCATGAATTACTATAGTAAAAAATATGATCTTCGAGTCACTCACAAAGAACGCTCCTCAGATACTCGATACTCGTCTAGCGATCCGTGAACCGTCCAAACCGTTTCTACGATCAACATGATGGCCACGACTGACCCCAAGATGTGATAATATCTGATAGGTTCTTAAGATTAGTCCACGATTTAGGCGGAGATTTTAATCGTGCCGTGAATCGTGATAGTGGGGACCGAGCATTATACAACCTCGTCTAGTACACTCGCAGGCCCACGTCTTTCTGTTTATTCCTGAAGAAAACTGCTGCCCTGAATACACAGGCTTTAAATTTTGAATGAAGATAAACACGAACCAGATTTGTCTGTAATGTCTTTGAACTGGGCATTGTCATTCTTTGTTGCTAGGGACGCCTATAATTATTTCATTTAAGCGATGGGCTGACGCCATGATATGATTGAAATGAGCTTAAACACGGCGTGTAACACAAATCATACAAGCATATGTTAATTTGGCTTGATAAGCATGCATCTTATACTGTTTATGTCCTCTCCGTTAAACCGGACACTATATATGCTTTCATCAACATTGTTTAAATGATATTACTGGTTTATTTCTGTTTAATTAGTTTACGGATGAGCAAAACAGTCATACGATTGTGGCCACGTAAACATTATTCAATTTGAAACAAGGAGGCGTTTTCTTAAATTGTTTAAGTGCTAGTTGTGGAGGAAATTGGCCCGATCGGTTCGCCTATTAACCGCTTGATCCATCGGCTGTTGGTGTTTTTGTTGTTGTTTGAGGAAGATCGGTGTAATTACATATATCTATCGTTACAGTGAATCTAAGAAGCTACCGTTTAGGGTGAGTTAGTCTGTCTATTTATGTTAAACGCCTCGAGGGCTACTTTACAAAATGTCACCACAGATAAATAAATAGCTCCTGTCAAACCACGAAACACCAATGATATATTTTATATGAACTCCTTACATTCAATGTGGCCCGTTTCCAACAGACAGGGAGCAACGATACGTAGGATCTCAAACAGTTCTATTATAAATTGACTCTATTCAGACTGAGCCGTATCAAATTAACAACCCAAGTTAACAGGGGAGGTGTGAACTGCGCTGTGGACCTATAATCACTATATCCCAAGCGTTCAAATATAGAGGAAAACATTCACTATACAAGGCAGGTGAGTCGTTTGTTTTTCAATCTGCATATTTTCCAAAGTGGTGTGGTATAGCTAGTGTGATCATGTACTTATTATTTAGGCCCACTAACAAACCTTTTAATAATATGTATAATTAAATGACATCATGGCTGGTGTCTTGCAACAGTGACTGAAAGCACCAAGAAGTACCAGTGTCTGTGTTATGGTCAACCAGTGCTAATGTCATGTTATATATACATAATGCCCTATAAGCCGGGTCTGTACTACATAAATGTCCAGTAGAATTTTAATTGAATTGCGAAGCACGCCAGTTAATATTTGTTCCCCTCAGGAATATTACTGAAAGGTTTTATTACAAAATACGACGTGAGGGTTTGACAGGGTGACAAGAGAGGCCAGGGTCATTTAACGCATGAATAACAGGTCACTCCGATGACAGGTGTATTATTCAAAATATCTTCCATGCAAATTAATTCAAACACAGCTTTATCTATTTTGTTTAATGTTAACGTTTTAACACCGAAGCGTGCTTGTCATTGTGCAGAAAGCTAACAATATGGTCTGTCGGAAACCCTCTGATATATTTGTAATATGGTTTTCAGAATATTATATCATTGGTTGTTCAGTCACTCATTGATTGCAATCAAGATTTCCGACATTGTCTTTCCCATAGTGAATATAAGCTCGCATTAGCCAGACTCTTTTCGTGTTAACTTCGACTACGGCTAGAGAGTCTGGTAGCAGTCTGGGTCATATCGTACATAAGCAAAATTGCAATCATATGGCCTAGTTATCTCGCAGTTGTGTTTCTGATAGGTTAATTCTTAAAATTATTTCAAACATTAAATCGCACCCAAAACCAATGTATTTATTTTTCAAATAAATTATTTTGGGGTTTATTTTGTCGAAATTGAAAATATTCAGTCTTTACTGTTAACTATTTTAAACTTGGCATGCATATGTCAAGGCGTAGCACGTGATACCAAATATCAGAAAATAAGTGCATGAACAGTTAACATAGAGAGGCACCTATAAATTTCATATCGATGACTACTGATGCTCTGGTGGTGTTCGTGTTTGAAATATTTATTTAGACAACCAGCTGCTGGATAACCGGGCCTAATGACGGTCATTTCGTTTATTTAAGATATAACTTGTACAGGAAGTTTATCAAAGAGAATTAAGCAATTATCCAGTTTTAATAGCATCAATGCTTTCAGGGGACATAAGTGCCATATGACTCATTTCGCTAGAATTGGGGGATTTCGTTAATTTCGTGCAGTTTAAATGCCAAAATTCACTGACCCTTATGAGTAAAATTGAAATCGGTAGAAAAAGCTTTTGCATGATATACCCATGATTCCACATCCAATTCGTATCTCTAGAAGCTGGGTTTTTTTTTTCAACAATCAGCGCTGGTCTAATCATAGTGCCATTGAGACTAGGGAATGGCTGGTTTCATACTTCTACTTGATAGACAGACTTCTGTCTGTATTGCTACTAGACTCTCCAACTGGTCGAAGTTAACATGAGAAGAGTCTTGTTCACACGAGAGTATTGTAAATAATGCTTCCTTCGTAATGGAATTTACAAAGATATTTTTTGTCGCTTTGAAAATATCCTTTTATTAAAGAAATGCTTTTAATTTTAAAATGGTTTTAAAAAGGAATTCTTAATTATACAACGAATCTGTGTTTAATTAAATATGCCTTTATTAGCACACATTGTTTTATAAATTATAGGCTTAACCGAGGACTTGTGTAATTGAGAAACATACCTACTGTAGTTTAAAATCTCGGCACAATATTATATGATTCGTCGACATGGTCTGCGAGCGAAAATCTTTGCGTGACTAGTTATTCCCTATGCGGTCACTCGAGCTTAATAGCGAGGCGACTGATGGGTGACCTTTTGTAGCCTACAAAGTCTAAGCTTACAAGTGACCACGCACGTAATCCCGAAAGCGGAGGGGGTCACCTTGTGTGTAAAACAAATGCCAGCAATGCAGCGTCACATATGTGGAAATTTTTATTTCCCTAATTCCTCAAGAGCATACTCTAATATTCTAAATTTAAGACCTTTATTGCTGGATTTCTGATTTAAAAGAAGTGGCTTCAGCCGCATGTCTGTACACACTTTCTCACATTTGTTTTTTATCTTTTGCCACTGTTTCCAGTGCACTCGAATTAACCCACATACAGCCAACCACATACGCCTCTGAGGGTCGTGGGTTCGATTCCCGGAGAGGTTTCAACCTGCATAATTTTCTGAACTAGAACCTGTTCAAACTAAGAAAGTGTTATCCCCAAGATAACGAAAATACTGTTACACCCCGATAATATTTCCTGTCTTACCAATTACCATCCCATCTCCGTTCTGCCACGTATCGACATGACTTTTGAGGTAGAGATTCAACTATGTCCACCCTAGTTGTTTTTATTCCTTGCTTCCTATATAATTGTCCAAATAATCGCATCTCTTTAGCCCTGTAGTTATTCCAAGCGTCTCTAGAGCACCTGACAGGCCAACAACTCATTTTTTTTTTATCAATAGTGCACTTTTTTATATGGGGTTTAACGTCTTTATGTTGCAGCTTTGCTTCATATTTCAGTAACACAAGAGCAACAAGACTGACAAAGAAGATACAAAAAATTATTAAAAAATCACACTGTACTTCTCCCGTTAAAGCTACAAATATGTTAAATATTAACTATATTAACAAAACCAAACACAGGATTCATTTCACACTTTTACCCAATAATCCATACAAAATCGCCACACATTTTACTTCTTGTAAACATGATTTGTCCATCTATCTGAGAACGAGTATTTCAATATATCTCTTTTCCATCAATTAACAAGCAAAAGTTAAATTTTGTATTGTGGTGAATATGCAATACCCATTATACTCTCTTTAAAATAAAGTGTTAAGGGTAAGGCTAAACTATATATTTTAACAGGTAAAATGTCTTTCCTATAAACGTTTAAAACTGGCTTATACTATATTCAGCAAAAGTTAAGGAGGGGGTAGTGGAAAATAAATCTTCCACCAAAATGCGAAAGTATCATATTAACACGTAAGCCGATATAATTATTTCCACGGCATGGTCCTTAAGTCGTGTAGAATGGGGAGGAGCTCAGGTTGTTATGGAAACTTGGTCTTCATTGATTGATTGACAGGTTATGTCAATTTCTTTGAGTGATTAGTCACCACAATTTAAATGTGCACGATATATCTAAAAACAAGTATGTCACAAAAGCAATTATTTGGAGTGCAAACTATAACAATAACCATATACTATGTAACAATAATACAACTTACACGACATCAAACTACAGGAAATCCGTCTGATTCTCAGCCGTAATCATATATTTGACCAACTTTCGAAACTTTTTACTACTTTCAGTAAAAGTAGAAAAGGAGAAAAGCAGTAGCAGTAATTTAAAGACGGATGTTTTTTCCCGAAGCAATAGGGTTTAACGTACATGACGCGTAGGCCTTCATGTAGCTAAATATTTTAAAGTTAACAAATAAAACACACATTGTATTAGGATTCCCTTGTGACAAGGCAGCCGCCGAGTATATATATACATATTCACTACGACCACTCTTTAAAATAGTACCCTGAAAAAAATCACACCAAATAATTACTGGCGAGAGCAAGTTAATATATCTCTAGCTGTATCACGGAAGCCCGAGCAGTGGTTGCAGGATTTGGTAGAAGAAATATGCTAGAGAATAATCCCTCATCCTGTCAATTCGTCATTGTAGCATCATCTTTTTTATCCGTATTAGTTAGTGATTATCAATGAGAGAGGCATTAATATGGATACGAATTTACCTGCTTTATCTGTTCTTAGAGTGTCGCCCTTGTAATGGCTATTATCTGTACAAATTCCCAATACATGTTCTTTAGAATTTGGGTGGTCACTTCAGTTTTGTTTGCTTTTAAATTAGTTTCATCCGTTTATTAAAATGTGTCATAGTTTCCTAGTCTATGCTTTTATTAATAATCAGGTTATTGGAAAAAGGTCCCGAGCTACTGGATTTGCCTCTGCCATTATGTGAAAACGAAATACACAGACAATGATTACTTTTCATATGTACAGAAGAAAACACTGTTAATCTATTTATCTCCATAGTCTTCAGTGCCAACAACTCGACCTATGTCACACAAGTCTGTGGGCTGCTGATATGATTGGAGTTTGTATACATATTTGTCTTAGGAATTTATTATGCTCTCGTAACATAGCTAGGTCGCATATATTTTATAATTCAACCACCAGTAAACAATGTATTTTAACATTAATCTTATTGAAGATATTACACTTTTTTCAGTCAGGGACCCGATTGTTTGTTTATTTGGACATATCCGGTTCTAAGGATATCCCACCAATATGAGATTTAAAGGAAACTACACAACCTATCTCTTACACACAATGACAAACTTGTAGAGTCTTAACACCACAATACACGACACCCCAGTGCAAATAGACCAGCCTTGTGTGGCAGTTGGACTCTTTTGGCAATTTTGTTACCATGAAGTACCATCTAGCTTTTTAACGCAGACTGGGAACTTTGTGATAAACCCGCACCATTACTGTCTTACCAGGAAGTGACGAAGGTGCTCTCCCTTTACAATAAGCCAAAGGTGCATACACTTTTGTGAATGGGTTATGTGTGTCATCATAAAATTGAACAATTTTATTCATTTAAAAATGACAAAACTTGTTAGTATCTTTATAATTTGTTTGTTTGTTTGATTTGGGTGACTGGTATCTTTAAGAAGGCAATTGGATTGATGTACAGCCGAATGACATCAAAGCATAGTCCCCATGTATTTATACAGTTGTAATTTGTCTTGCTACGACCGCACAGTTGTTCGCTTTGAATGTAGCATTCAAAATAGCTCTAGGTTTACGTCCAAGCGGGCTGTACGTAAGGCATGGAGGTAAGCCAATATATTTCTCTTTTTTGTCTCTGCAGTGCCCTTTTCGGATATAAATGATTCTTATTTAACGATTTTATTTTAAGTCGAATATTGCATATTATAGAAATGGACAATTTGTTCGGCTTGTCAATAATGTTTACAACTTGTGCCCAATTTATATACATTAATTCTAGGAGTTAGAGTGACTACGTAAATTTTAAGATAAGTAGAAGTTTGTACTAGATTTTGACTACTTGATGAAAAAGTTGAGGTTACTTTGGTATCATTGAAATGCAATATGTATGTTCAATATATCTTTTTTTATAATATTTGATATGATCGGTTGAGAAGCTAGACAGGGCGTTTACACTACATACATCTTTTTATTGAGAGGCTAGCACTGGCATGCGCTAGACTTTTACTCTTCACAACCCACACACAGCTGTCTAAATCTCTGATTGGTCGTCTAAACGGCAAATCGAATAAAAGATATTGATCTCTGTCTGTCAGATGTTGAAACGACAACGGTCCAGTCTTGTTGATGTTTATCTTGTAGACTGAAATAAATATCCCATTCTTGTAGAGAATTCGTGTGATATCACTACCTGATTATTCAGGCTATCAATGTGTGTTTTATGTTTGCTTCCCGATACACCAGAACAGTATAAATCAACAAATGTGATTGAAATTCGTCAATTTGGAGAGCTTAAGAAATTCAAATTCAGAAAATGAGCTTGTAGAAGGTGGTTTGGGTACCTGTTCTTTGTTTTCGACACGCATCGCTGATGATTTGGTGTCTGATCCTTAGGGTCTGGGATTCGATTCCCGGACGTGTCCCAACTGCGTTCTGAGCTAGATTGTGTTCTTAGAAAATAAACTTCCGCTTTCGAAATGACACACACATTTCTTAAATAAAATTAGTGTAATAGAGTATATACAGACGCATTACATACGTTTGTCACGATTATTAAAGCGAACAAAATAACTCAGCAGTTGAATCACTTTGTTGTTGTTGATTGCTTTCGTTAAGCGATCAAGATATTAGTCTTTAATTATAAAAATGGATTCCATATGTTTCCGGATATTCAAAGTATAAAAAACGAGGATATGGACAGATTACTACTTTTCCTAAGATTTAATTACAAATCTTCCCAGACTGTTGGCAAACAGACATCTTTAGTGTGTAGTATTATGGTATGACCAGCTTCCGTCTGTCTGGCGCTCCGTGCGCATCCAACCTGTTTCTGGAGCATCTATCGAAACTATAAGGCTAGCTTTTATGAAACTTTTATAAAAACATTCACCATCAATAGCTGTCGCTCCCCTAGCTAGTCTGGAATCACGACTAAATATATGCACATATATTTGCATTTTATTTCAATAGATATATCAAAGTTTCCTCCCAGTTTTCCACCGTAACAAGGCTAGGTGCAGTGGACAATCCGTTGTCATATAAGTGAAATACCCTTTGAGTACGGCGTTAAACCCAATCAAACAAACAAACAGAGCTGGGAGAATATGACATATCTTCGTAAATAAAAAAACTGGTTACTTCCAATAAACAAATCCGGACTAAGTGGATTACAATGATCAATATCTTCTTTTTGTTTGAAGGTAAATCTTAATTAAACATTGATAAAATATATTGTGTAAAAAACTCCTTTAACTCGAAATGTGTTGAATAAAAGAAAGAGACAAACCTATAAGTCAATTTAACATCAGACTTTCAGTCCTTTTTGCGTTCTTATTTTAACATCACTGATCTTTTGAGAACGTCTTCGTCTCTTGTTTTCCTCATTCAATACGTAGTGCTTAAAATAGAAAAAGCGGATGTTTTTGTCTGATACAAAATAAGGCATGCTTATATAAAAACCAACATATTCACAAAAACGGTGAAAAAACATTAACTTGAAAAAGAGGCGAACGTGAGGTACACGTCGTAACTCTAAACTACATATTTCACTTAAATATTATTCACTTGTTGGGATTTATAGATCGTCAGCCTGCTAGCATAATTGCCTAACTCATTTTCGGACATTCTGAGGAAAACAAAAAAACTAATTTTCCGGCAAAAGGAATGATCTTTTTTTTTTATTTCTTAAACAAGAAGGACTGACCACAAGAGAGATAGACGGCTATATTAGATTTAGGTTAATATTGCAATTTACAGCCTGTGAGTTAGGAAATTTTACGTTTGAGTTAGGCATCTCATTTCTTTGTAATTATGTTTACCGACCTAAGTAATTTTGTATAAGATGCAAAAGCTGATCGGCGGATGAGTTAGGCAAACAAACAGAATTTGTTCAAAAATGAGTAAGGCAAATGAGACACGGCTATGCATATTCTATGGAAAGAAATCAAATTGTGCTTGGCCTCAATGAGCGATCTAACCGCCTGGAGGTTCATGGTAAATATATATTCCTAAAAATTAACCACCCTAGAGTTGACTTCTAAGCAATATTGTAAATTTTTAATTCTTTAGTTATTGCAAATCTTTTCTCGTCTTACACTGTTATTGTATTTTCCTGTTTTAAATCAAAGAAAAGCTTATTGCCAAGAGTCGTCCTATTCCCTCACAATTACCTAAACCAATTACATTTTACCAATCATGCTTAGGCTTTCAAACGTTTATTTTTCTTTATGCCCAGTCAAATTTGTCTGTTTTTGAATAATTTTAAATTTTCCTATTTCTGTTTTGTTAACGATGGTTGCATCATCAAACCAAAATGTAGGTGAGTCATAAATTGCAACTTCTATTCGGAGTTTTTCCTCTGCTTATTTACATTATGTTTCTCGAAGGGAGTCCTTAAAATGCCTTTTAATTGACAGGCCAGATGCCAGAACATCTAGGTAAACAACTGACTGAGTGTGAGCAGTCGTACAGCGTTAAACCCGCACAGACCCGATCTATCTCTTTCATCTGGTAACACAGAGTGTAACAAGTCCTTTATCTCAGTCTGGTAATGACCGAAGATACCTTTATCTGAAATGACACACTTAGATCGACACTAATGACACCATTGACCTACTTCACGGTTCAGTAAACAGCTGATTGGTCATTTGTTACATTAACAGTGACACTTAATCGCTCACATGGCAATACTTTTTAACGCTCTTTAAGTGTTGGGCTTCACGTTCTAGCTTTTGTAGATACACAAACTACCACCTATCCTAAGGTATACTTGCTGTCAACATTATTTCTAACAGCGAATTCTACCTTTTAAAATAGTCACGCAAAGTTTTAATTGTTTACAAAAAATTTAAACATGGGCGTTGTAAACATGGCCTGACTGTCGGAATGTTAACAACACAAAGTCCGCCAATATTTATGTACTGGTAAGACATACAATGTCGGTCGGTCGGTTCGTACATTTAACTTATGAACCCCCTCAGTGAACCCTAGTCGAACGGTCGGTACATTGAACAGTAGGTCGCGTCGGTGTGCACTATGTGGAACAGGTTTGACGACGGATGATGGATGCTTTTCGGAGATCACAGATTTAAATTTATTTTAAAAAGGTTTTGCCCCGGCTTATCAAAATCGACATTCATCAATCCTTAAATAAGATCGGAACCGTGATTTTCCAGTTGAAAGGAAGTAAATCAGTAAGTCAGTGCATGTACTCTTGGGTGCGCCAATAGGCCAACTGGAGGAACAGCCCACGAATAAATTAACGTTTTCACCTGTCAAGACTTATTGAAATTAATCATTGCTTACAATGAATGACTTTAATTAATATGTATAACAGCGCGAATGTCATATGTTAAATATTTTTCGTGTTTCAGAGGTTTCGACCTTTAACGCAAGGAAAATAACTGTGGATGTATACCAGTGCTATGAATGAACAGTAAATCTCGGTGCTAGAGCCTTCCCTGATTCGAGAAGAAAGGGTTCACGGTAAGTTATTTTTCTGTATTAAAAAGTGTCATCTTGTCGAAGGCAATACATTTACTACATGTGACAGCATTAGCTGTAATTAAATAATTCCATGTTAACAACTTTCACGAATATCGCTGGATCATTTTGTTTTAATTGGTTATCCACTACACCGTTAATTCCATCCATGTCAAACAGTTCTATCACTTGACAAATAGTCCTATAGTTTTGTTCCAAGCCAGTCGCATGGGGTTTCGATGAGTACATAGGAGCTATATTCTGGTAATGAAAAGGAATCCAGAGAAAAAATGCGATGCGTATCTTCGAGATTTATACTAAATATTAGTAAATGAGACATTTTTCCCATGTAGACTAGACAAGGTATTTATATTTTTAAGACAAGACTATTGAATCATGGCCTACATTAGAACATGTATATGACACCGGATATTTAACTTCATTTGAACTATAAGTTTCAGACAATGCGTCGCGTTGATAAAAGCAACAGTTAAGTGGATTTTAATTAGCTTTCTTCGTGAAAGGAATGCGATGTCCTAAACGTTTGTAACAAATAGTTGACCTAATGCGATATTGTAAAAATGTGTTGTCATGATTTGAGGTAACTTTTTCTCGTATTTGCCGTAAGACAGCCATAATCCATCAGTCACTGCGTGATTAAAGCCCTCTTGTCAAATCCCAAACCACGAATTAAGGTTAACTCAAGGACTGGAAGATTTCAGGACTAAGTAGATTGAGGTTTATTAGGAGTGAATTGCAGTATAAAATCACCATCCGTATAACTGTATGCGTGTTTTTTCGCAATATGTTAGTTTATTTTGATATTTGTTTTTATATTTACAGATGCTTGATATATGTTGTAGTACAATGGCTTCAGATGAATTATTTTGTTCTTACAAAATATATATTTTTTTACATTATTATGTTTATACTTCTGTTATTTGGCTTCGATACATTTTCTTTAGAATCAATTTATTAACTCATGCAGACTTTATGTGCTTAGTATTGTATTACAGATCTACATCCGGTAAACAGTTCTTTATGAAGGGCTGCTAATACATGTACCAGTAAGGACAGCGTCCAATTGACATGTAATTACACCTTAAAGCGTTGTCTGTTTTAGTATTCGTTGACAGCCATCGAAAGGACAATAACCATCTATTCACCATACGATTTTTTTTTTTGCAACTTTTTTTGCCATTTAATGATGATGTACGTTGTAAATGGTAGATCCGGTTGTTTGCTGTGTGGTCAATGTGAGAGGTGTACTATGTTGTTCTCGCCGATAGAAAGGCGCGTATTTAAAGTCTTGCTGGACCTCTTCGTAGAATTTCAGAACACCCGTTGTTTTTAGTCTCTCATGCAGAAGAAAATAAATCTGTACCATATATATGTATATATTTTCGGAAAGCTTAAATACTCAGGATTACATATATGTGCATTTGGTAAAAATCAAACAATAATTGCTAAAATATATTTTCTAAAATGAGCTAACGTCAACGGAAAAAATAGACTGAATTTGTCAGGGTTTATTTCTCGAATGGCAATAAGG
>JAVFBW010155588.1:0-11963 GCA_034783835.1 Mopalia ciliata
ACTTGGAAGTAACTTTTTCACTGCATCTGAGAAAAATTTATTGAAGTCATTTGGTGTATCATTATTATTTTGTTTAATCCAAGCTTTAATTTGGTTTATTTTGAACCCAAGGGGTTCAGCAAGGCCTTAAATTGGTATAAGTTAATCAAAAGCTGTCTCTTTAAAATTACTGACGGAAGTCTGGTCACCAGTGGCTGGGGTAATTCAGGTATTACATGTTAATTTGAGGTTGTTTTAGCCACATTTACCAATGGATGTTGTTGTTAATTTAAGGCTGTTTTAGCCACGGCCCACATTTACCAATGGATTTTGTTGTTAATTTAAGGTTGTTTTAGCCACATTTACCAATGGATTTTTTGGTTAATTTGAGGTTGGATAATTGATAATTGGATTTTGGTATTATCTTGAGGTTGCTTTTAGCCACATTGACAGTTGCATTTTTGTTAAATTGAGGTTGATTTTAGCCACATTGAAAAATACATTTTTTTGTTCAATTGAGATTTGTTTTTAGCCACATTGTAGATACATTTTTGTGTTGAAAGAAAGGTTTTGTTAGATCAGTATCACTTTGGGTTAGGTTTACTGAAGTGTTATACAATTTACGCTGTGATTCTATTACAAAGACAAAGCTCTATGAAGAAACTTTTAGTTCTACATTGTTGAACAAGTGTGCTAAGGACTCAATTAAGTTAAGATTTTGGGTGTCATTTTTATTTTAATTTTTTTTTAAAGAGTTTGATAAAGTGCTGGAGATAGACTATTGGTTAAGTCCATTCTGGCAAATGATCCTAGTTTAAAACAGTGCTCAGGCAGGTGTTAGGATCCCTGGAATACGCTTCTTCAGTGGAGCATGACAGAGACTCTAAGGGCCTGGTCTTTAACCAGTACTGAGTGAGCAGGGTAACTTCATACACAACTCAAACACCGCCTGATGTTTTATTCATGTCCATGCTAAACTTACAGAAGTGTGCATTCCTCATTTTAAGACTGGACAGTTGTTTGGGAGAGTACAGGCACAGAGCTGGTTGAGTTTAGTATGTAAAACAGGCAACAGGTCACTGTTAGTGAGACACACAGAGATAAAAAGGGTACTTTCTTGACTGAAGACCTATAGGATTGGACATTTGATTATAAGTTCACCTCTACAACATGTGCTATGAAAGGACACGCTCTACAGGTAGGTTTATGAGACTGGACAGTTCCTTGATGTGATGAAAAGATAGTGTAACGTAGGGGAAGACTATAGCTTCTTTCCTGTATATAAACATATACCTGAAGTTTCTCCTGAGTTGAGGATACATGTGTCTATGCCTTTGGCTTTTTGTCTCTTAATGAGAATTTTGTAAACTCTAGATCGGTGACAGCAGCCCTGTAAGTAGGCCTTATCCAATACCTTGAGTGTTATTGGATATAGTTTGATATAGTGTGAGAAACGGCAGACTTGATTAATATTTCCCCTGATTGGCTTTCACAAGATCCTATCTCAGGCATTTAGATTTCAGTTGACGACGCTGTGTGACACAGAGTCTGAGCGACACTGAGACGCGAAGGAGGAGATGTTTTAAAGTGACAGACCGTACTATGGCTGATGCTAGCTAAGATTGCTCCAGTTACGGTACCATGAGGAAGGTTCTCTCGCTCTCTCTCTCCCCTTCTCCTTCTCCCTGTTGTATGGGGTGATGAACTGTAGCTGGCTCTAGTCACTGATCCCCTCACCATTGTTGTTTCAGTGTTGTATTGCGCTGGTAACTGAGCCCACTCCCCTCTCCCTATCAGCCAGCTTCTCTCAGATTTCACTCTCCATGTCATGGAATGGGTGAGGATTGACCGGGGTCACAGGCTGCCTTGATGGACACAGATACTAGGGGAAATGTTTGAGCTTTAGCAGGCAAACTCTACAGTCTGCTTCTCTATTCTATACATAGAGTACTAGTTTTGGTTATTTGGGATAACACTTGGTACAATACAGATACTGGTGTGAAATATTCGGCTGGATTCAAGCCCATGTGTTACATCATTGTGTACAATAGTACATGAATTAAACCTTGGGATTCCTGCTATAGAAGAGCTACCTTGGAGATCGTGAACACAAACTTCAACTCCTGTTCTATACCAGTAATTGGCAAGTAGAAGCCTAGCTTGATAGGAGTCCAGAGTTTGTTATAAGATACTGACTTACAAGAAGAGGTGAAGCCAAAGATTTGTTTACTACCCCGCATGTATTTATTACATGTACAAATCTGGTAGTTCCAGTATTTTGAAGAGGACTGTGTAATCACACCACTGATGAGTGGGTGTTTTAAGGACAGTTTGTAATTAACGCGACTGACTGTTGTGTCGTTAGTAGATTCAAAATCACTGCACTGGTTAGTCATTGATATACATTAATCAATACTGATGAATACAAGGATCATTGGAGTGTATTATTCTCATAACGGCACGGTAAGTTTTTAGGGCTAATCATAAGAACTCCTAGAGGCCCATCCTTAATCTTGATTCTTTTGTTAAGCCTTAAATCAAATCAGTGTTTTTAATTTCGGCTTTCTGGGGAATGGTTTTTTGCTTAATGAAAGAAAAACAAAATAGTTTTAAAGTAGACTCAAAGGCTATTAATAGAAAAATGCTGTTTAATATTCTAGATGTATTGTGTATTTTCTGTAGGGAATCTGGAGCGCAATGAATTCTCATTCTGGTCTCTATCTTCATATCACTAGCAGTGACTCGCCTGCTAATTACTGTCCTGATAAAGTGAACAACTGTCAAGACCTATTTGTCTGCTCTCTCTTGCTTAAGCTACATACTTAATGAAGAATAGCAAATAGGGTATTAGGCATTTCTTTTGTTCACAGATACATTTAACATGTTGCATCCGGTAGTGGCCAAAAGACGGCAGCTCTTTCACAAAGTGAAATTTTAGTTATGTTTGTGAGGTTTAAATTTGGTCAAATAATATTTCTTTATTATCGTTAATCATAATTACAAGTGTGACTAGGCAGATCTTGGGTATTTGAGTGAAGTTCACAAGTAGAGTCCGCGAGAATTTTCTATTAAGCACCTGCCATGCAAGAGTGTCATATGAGAAAAACACACTTTGATTTCTGTATTTAATGTCGAATAAAGAATACCAATTATCAGAGGTGCCACACTGACTGACCTTGCTTTGTATCGTGAAGCCCACTGGCTAAGGGCAGTAGCAATGCTGTCTTTACTTAGCCCTGCAGGAAGATTAACTTTCCAAAAGTATCAAAACTCCTCACATCTTATGTTTGTGCTGTTGTTAGTTACTGTTGGAATATTGTGAAGTGAAATACCCTTAAGTATGACCTAAAACACCAATCAGTTCATCAGTCATTGTCTCGTGAAAGAAGACATGTCCTTTAAAACTGAAATTACAACTCTGACTCACAAGGTTCTTTGTGAACGGTGAAAAAATTTCAAACAAATTGAAGCTGATAAGCAAGTCAATATATAAATTATTTCTGGTCAACCATTCACTCTATTTTTTATCGTCCGCTCCAGAAAAGCTAGCAAAAAACAGGTATATTATAACCACTAGAAGTGTTCGATATTAAAAGGCGAAAGAACAGATTTTGTGATCGAGAAGGAGAGGCTGAGATTCAAATTAATGAACTAGAAATTAAATGAATAATTTTTGTGTCTTTTTAGAAATAACCAAAATACTAGAAATTAAATGTTTGGATTTAAATTGATAGACAGCCGGAAAATAGATTTAGATGCGAATGAACAATTTTTAAGAAAGATTGTCAATTTTTTTAATAATCATCAATATAATTATATGAACTTGATGCCATATAAACGTTTTGGATATTTGTATTTTACTTAAAATAATTTTAAAAATCGTTAAAAGACATATGGATAGAAAAATGTACATTTTAAATTTTTCTTCTGTATTTTCCAACTTTTTTATTTTTATTTTGTTTTTTGTTTTTATGCACCTTGGATAGCTCAATAATAAGTTGATATATTGATTCAAAATTATTACAATAACATGATTTGTTATACAACAGTGCTGACTCTTTAAATATATTTAATCAAAGAAGTCAATTAAAATTTGTCATTACGCAATACAATTAAGATTTAAGTATACATTTTTTGTGTTAAATGAAGTAAAATAATTACTTTGAAAATAACCCTAATGACTCCTTTTTTTGTTTCTAACTTTCTCATATGTTTTGTATAATTGAAGAAAGAAAAATTTGATCGCCTCCTTTATATATATGTTTTGAATAAAGGAGTAGAGAAAAATGTGCCTCCACAGGGATACAATCAAGGATCTTAGGGTTACAGACCAAACTTTCTACTAACTGAGCTACAGAGGCTTTAATACATATGCCAGTGACTACAAGTCACCTGGTTTGAATACTCGTGGAGAAAAGCAAAAGTTCCTTTTTCTGCATTTAAAAATATTTTTAACTGTAAAATGTCACTTCATGGTCTTATGCAGTTATAAATATTTATGGCAATTGTCAATTTATTGATTTAACCCATTGAACCCACTTGCTTTTTGCTTAGCTTCTGATTTTAATTAATAAATATTATAACTGCAGATTTTGTGTGAAATAAATTAATATAGTAAAAAAGCATTTTTTTCTAATAAATGAAGCGACAGTGTTGGGGTTTTTTTTGTTTTTGTTTTGAAAGGGAAGTCATGAATAGAATAAATTATTTGTTTAAACGGTTTCAGAGATATTGGAAAACTAATCTATTTTAATTGCTTTCAATTTATGCTCGATAATCTAGTCACTCTAGAAAACTGAGCAGTTTTTTCTGCCTGACAAACCGATTTAACATTTATTAAATTAAACAATGTAAGTAATATAGATAGAGTCAACGTGTTGTTCTGCTAGACTGAGTTCCCTGATATTGAGATAAACACTGTTCACCAGCACTAGCTGATTGGAGTAAACCATCTAATAATACAAACATTAACGCTCTTATTGGCTTCTAATCCCTTATTTCTAAACAGCAAACTTTTTCTTTATTCTAAAAAATGAACTTTTATGTTAACTCATGCATTTTTAACACAAATATAAAATTGGATAATTCTTCAGCTGATAATTGCATAAAGAAATTAAGTTTTTCATACTTACTTTTCTCACCTGTAATTCTATTTGTTTTAAATCAGGTGATCATCATAAATTCTTCATAAAATATATTGTGAGGCGACATAGGATTAATTCTCTTGTCAGAATCTTAAAGTAGAAGTTGGGATTATTTTGGGATAAGAATTTCTGTGTTTAAACGGCTGAAGAATAGAAGATTATTACGGTATTTAATATAGGGTTGAAAGTACTTCATTAATAAAGTGTTAATATGCTATGAGAAATATATGAGATATGTGTTTTAATAATACATAATGTAATAACTTAAAGATACATCTTGAAAAAACTTTACTTGATTTCTTTTCTCTGGTATATTTACATAATCCTTTAAGAAGTATTTCGTTGGTTGACCATATGTTCTGGGATTTGATATATTAGCCGCCTTGCTCTCAGGCTATTGCCTTCTCATTAATCCTCTTTACATAATCATTTGACAATTAATTTCACTTGAATTCATTAATTAACTCATAAAAACCTCCTTGAATGTCTTGATATGCAGTCTCCTTTGTTTAATGAAATTTAAACTGTTAACATGGGTAAGGGTCATCTGTATAGTGTGAAATAATTAAAATAGGACGATAAGAAAAGTAATATTTGCCAAGCACTAGGTATAAAATCAGAATTTGATTAGTGCCCTCTGGCTGAGGGCAGTGTGTTTGAAGAGTAGCAAGGCTGTCTTTACTTACCACTGGAGGAAAATTAAACTTTCCAACATTATGGAAACACTTCACATCTTGGTTGTGCTAGTGGCAATTATTGTTGGAATCCACTGCCGTCATATTAGTGAAATAGCATTAAGCACAGTTTATAACACCGATCAGTCAGTCAATTGAATACTTGGCACTCCAAACATGAACCAATTTGTCATAGGAAGACACAGTCGGTCACTATTCAGATTCTCATGAGAGTGAAATAACCTTAAGTACAATAGTAAACAACAAGTAAATAAAAGAAAGAGTTTACAGTCAGAAATATATGATAGTACCTGAATGTATATTAGTTTAAATTAAGCCCTGGCCGACCTAGGAGAGGCTCATAAACTTGAATAGTGTAAATCCTGTTAATGACATTTTAAGGAATAATTCAGACTATTTTGCTTCTTGAGAAACTATAGTATTTAAACATACATATTTTTGTTTTCTGAGAAATCCTGATGAATCCTGACTGTAAAATGTGTCATCTGACTTCTGAACACAATTTCTAAGATTTTCAAAGTATTAATTTTATGGTTTATGTGAATAACTTTATGTGAATAAGGGTACTGGAATATGACACTAACCAATCAGCTTTTAAAGGAGATTGCTCAAATCACAAAATCTATAAGCTGGTCAGTTCGGTCGAATCTTACACATTGCAAGATTTTTAAAACTAAATCTACTCTTTTTACTAAGATCGTATCATGTTAATCTTTGTCAGTTCTTCATAATTTGAAATTTTTTACACCTTTATAATTGCTTCATAGTTTCAAAATTTGGACACAAATCCAATACATCACGCTTTTTTTGGTGTTTGTCCAGCTGTCATATCAGTGATATTATAACCGTAAATCACCAATCAAACATACAATCAATCAAAATTTGGTTATTTTGTTCAGTTCCTAGTAGAATTTCTAGTCAACACCACACTATCATTCTGGGTATTATTGTGTTAAAGATTTGATTTTTGTAAACACCTGTAAAATTTTTTAAGTTATTTTTATCATGCTGGAAGTTGACAAGCTTAAGAACATGCAATATCTATTTATAAGCGTTTAGACTTCATGATATATAACAAAAGTTTTGCCGGTCCATGTGCCATGTATTTAAAATACACTGAATGCTCTGTTTAAAGATACATTAGTAAATCATAGAAGTAGTTGACAGACAGCCTGAATGTAGCATTGTAGACAGTGACATTGAAAGTTTTACAGGTAGGGGGAAGACTGGCCCCTTTGTGTATATTATGGACATGTATCTGGAAAAATTGGGGGAAAAACACCTGAACGACTGGGTGTGTTTGACGTCTACATTTTACTTACCGGAGATTAATCATAGTGATGAGATAGTTGTTTAAGCAAGTTGTTCCCTGGAAATGGAAAAACAAACAACGTTTATCTTTCTTGATGACTTTGTGTCAATTGCCTGTATACAGCATAACAAATGCTCGTTAAGAGAATTCACTTCGCCAGTTCACTACACATCTTGATTACATGGATGGCTCGTTAAGGGGATTAACTCATTTAGATTGTCTCGATCTTATTATAAGTTTAAAGTATGCAAATAGAAGACAGGCAAATCGGAAGATTTCATTTCATGGGGAATTTAACCTAACTTTCTTACTTAACTAATTGCCAAGGATTAGTAACATTTTCTGTAATCTATAAGATCTGTTTAGGTAATCTTTCATGGGAAATTTAACATAAGTTTTTACATTAAGTAATTGGCATGGATTAGTTACATTTACGTTAATCCATTAGATCTATTTAGATAGTGTTAACAAAGTTAACAACAGTATTTTGGGGTCATTCATACAGTTTATATATCTTGAATTAATTAAATAACTGTGTGACATTAAAAACAGTATCCTAAATCACCTCAAATTCCTCCATAAAAGTACTACTTTGAAAGCTGTTTAAAAGATTTGGAAATTGTGTCTGAGGGACTGAAGATGAATTTTTCAGTTAGAGAGCATCAAGGTTTTTCAGAAATAAATTTGTTGGATTACATGCTATTACATTGTCACAACAGGCAAAAAGGTTACGATTTGTCCTGGATGAAATTTGAGGTGATTTATTCAAGTAAAGTGAAAGTATGGTTTTGTTGTCACCAGGGGAATTGTTTAATCACCCACAACTGGTTGTTGTTTATTGCATTGCCCATTCTTATACATCCAAGGTACCACGTTAAACACCAATCAAACAAACAAACAAATATAAATCCAAGGTACGATGTTAAACACCAATCAAACAAACAAACAAATATAAATCCAAGGTACCATGTTAAACACCAATCAAACAAACAAACAAATATAAATCAAAGGGGAACAAATTGAGCCCCGTGATTTTATAGTCCCATTGATAACATTAAAGTGTTTCAGCTGGGTATTTAAATCTGATGTCAGTTAAAGTGCTCCAGCTATCCAAGATACTGGAATGACTGAACTCACCAACATTGAGTTAATGCGGCTTTTTGTCTTTTCTTTAAATAAAGGATTGGATTTTTTTTTTACTTAAACATATCCCCCTTGGATAGAAAAAAATGTTCCAAAAACATGAAAAGTTATAAATTTCTCCCAAAATCATATCACAAAAAGTCAATACATTTTTATATCATATTTAGATGTGATATCTCCTCTAAACTAGAGTTATAAGATCTGATGTTAATGCAAAGGCAGGAGTATGTGAGTGAAATTACCTCAAGTGTGGGGTGTAACCTATGAAAGCAAACTTTGTCTGTATGTTGGAGCAATCATTCAGTGTTGTGTACAAAAGTAGTAAAATAATAAATCTACACTCCCACAAGTTTATTACCAGCCTGTCTCCTGGCTGTCCTAAAATGGTCCCTTATTTTTTATCTGTGACATATTGTGTAATAATTTATTTGTTTATCTTACACAGCCTGTCTTAAATAACTTTTGTTTTTGTTCTACTGCTCCTTTCTAACTGTGTATATATAGGGGTATATGTAAGGGAATTAAAACGTTTATTAAGAGGTTAGAATATGTTAATGAGGTTGATTATTTGATATTCGGCGGGGAGTTATTAACATTTTACAGGAGCCGTTCCTGCTCATCCAGTAGTTTTCACCTTGATTCGCCTAAGGGTTGAGGTTATTCTGCTTGATGCTTTCTCCTGTCCTATGTTATTTAGACCAGAATTTACACAGAGTATGTGTTTACAACTAGATATAGCTATACGCTTTTATGCATGCATTAACTCTTTTATATGGCTAAATTCAATTTTGTTACACATGTATAGAGACAAACTTAAGAGAATAAAGTTTTTGTTTGTGATAGATCTAACTTGACGCATTTTAGAATATGTTTTTTTTAGATGTACTCCTTTTTAGATGCATGTCTTTTCTAGCAGACGTATCTGTTATGTATAGACTCATTGAATTAGCTCATTTCAATTCTACTGCACAATTTTTCTCCTCAAAGTTGTTATCTGGTTTACAAATTGTTAGGCAGTAATGTGTGTTAGTATAGCATCAACCTATACATTTGATCTTTAATTTAACAAGTTTCGAGCCCAATTGCTAAAAAGAGGATAAGTGGCTAACCCCAGACTAAAACACTAATAGTGGATTAGAGATAGACTCTTAACATGGTGTGAAATCAACTTTTAGCGGATTAACGTCAATAGCGCTTTGTAAAGGTTTATCATTTAAAGTTACTTTCATGCTAAATTTCACAGTATTTTAGGTAGATGAAATGAAGATGTATGCGTGTAAGCGTGAGTCTTATAAGAGAACGTGTCAATTTAACCTTAGGCTATTTAACTAAATCTGTGCAAATTACCCCAACTTATTATAATAAGCTTGACAAAAAATCCATCATTAAAAAGATAATCTTAAGTTAAAGAAGAACATAACATAGTAGGTGTAAAGAAAAATTAACCCACATATTTCTTTATCATTAGTCCGTTAAACTGTAGTTATCATTTTATCAAATTCAGTGAATCAAAAGGTGATAGAAGTGATATTGTTCAGCTGCAAAAGATTCAGTGTCAATGGAAAAATATATTTCCTTTTGCTAGTTTGATTTTTTGAAGAAGTGACTTTTGGTAATTCTGTTAAGTTTTCGAATCTGGATTATTTCACCCTTGTTACAATGTTAACACTGTTCTTTATCTTTGTTTTTTGGGAAAAAAAACCTTTTAAATTCTCTATAAAGGTAACCATTATGAATAAAATACATAACTGTGGAGTTCTAACAAACTTTTAAAATTCTCTATACTTAGAAACATTATAAATAAAATACATAACTGTGGAGTTCTAAAAAAAATTTTAATTCTCTATAAGGAGAAACGTTATAAATAAAATACATAACTGTGGAGTTCTAACAAATTATTAAAAATTCTCTATAAAGATAACTATAATGAGTAAAATACATAACTGTGAAGTTCTAACACATTTTAAAAAATTTTCTTAAAGGATAATCATTATAAGTACAGGGGTCGAAATAAGGATTTTAAATTTGGGTGGATAAATGAGGCCGAGTGGTAGCGAGGCCGAACACCCAGGCCTGCGGGCCGCCTAGGCCCCCCGATGCTGAGAACCCCTAGATGCTCGGAAATACATTCGTTGCTGTTTCCAGCATTTTAAAAGGCTGCCTAAGCCTACCTTATACAATGTATTCCATCCTTTAAACTTATTTTTTAGCATTTTTTTTTTTTATTAAATAGAAATTTTGAAAAGTTTGTTCAGGAAATCAAACCCATACTGACATAATGCACTAAAAAAATTAACTTCATTAAACTTTATTATTTAACTAAATAGCATTGTTTCCCTTGATGACTTAGTGATGAGTTTCACAAACTAAAATAAACTTACAACTCGAATAAAAGAAACACTGGGATACATGGTGATTAAATATTTCGGTTTATTTTAAAACCATTGTCAAGAATCTTGACAATGGTTTTAAAATAAACTGATGTTACGGTGATGTATTGTATCCATGTGTATCTTTTATTGGAGTTGTAAGTTTAACAGTACTCTATTTTAGCTGAATTTGACAGCTTATAGATTATTTTTTTCCTATGATGCATGTTTTTCAAATATCTCAGATCTTGGGCATGGAATAAAACTGAGCTTTTAAATTTGTCTATTACTGATTGACTGGGTAAAGTATATTATGGACACTATGCAGGGTACAGCAGTCAGGGGTTCTGATAGATGCATTGTTCTGTGTCAGTATTACTTTTTTCTACTATGTATCTGTAAATGAGGATACAGAGCTCAGCAGTGCAGAATAAATTTTTGTTTCATTTATAGGCATTTACTTGTCCAGTAAAGTAATTTGTTGTGTTGTTGGACCCTGTTCATTGTGAATATCTGCAGTCATTACAAATGTTATCAGTGTCTGAATTTCAATCAAACTTATAATTGTATTGTTTTGCTTTTTTTTAATCCAGTCCCTAAAATACTTTCGTTTTCATAATCCTGTGATTTTGTGTTCATGAGGTTGCAGCATGGTCTTTCATCGTACAGACACGGAAATTTTGACATCCCACAAAGAAATAACATGTAGGACAGTAATTATGTGACTACATTAGCTTTGACTTCCATTTAATGCAAAGCTTACATCTTAATTTATTGTCATCAAATTCTAGCCATGTAAATTGCTCCTTCCACTTTAACATCGTTTGTTCTCGCGTAACTTTCCTTTTGGTGATATATAGAAAGCGTCTGTGGCAGCCAAGGAGTGCTATGACTGTACAAAGCGCACGCTAAATCAAATTTAAATAATTGCGTTGAAATAACCATTTAAAGTTTTACTCTTGGTCAAAATGTTTAACTTCTTTAACATATGCCAGCGGGTTTTGTGTTATTGAATTCATTTAACATTGTTTTCAATGCCGTTTATGAAATTTTGCCGTTGTATAAATGCTTTATAGAGTATGCTCACTGTGAATTCGGGACAACGCAGAATGAAATGACGAAACTAAAAAACAGTTGGAATTCTCGGCATGCAAAGATCGTCACACCTTTCAACATCGACTAGAGGGATCCAGCGATTGAGCAATGCATTCGCAGTTGGTACATCTAACAAAGCGAAAAGCGGCTTTGCAAAAAAGGACTGATAAAACTGGCTGCAGAAGCAAATATAAATGACAGATGAACAATCTTCCGATGGAATGAA